>KN512378.1:0-22120 GCA_000787155.1 Scartelaos histophorus | reverse complement strand
AAGTTATCTAAAAAAAATCAGCATTTCTAGCCAGTCAAGCCTATGTTGAAACCTGGCTTAAACCAGGTCTAACCCAGGACTAAACCAGGACTTACCTATTGGTTCCTGGTCTGGGGGCTTGTTGGTCTCCTCATCTCTCCCTTCTGTGGGGTCCTGATTTCTTTGTTGTCCAGCTTCTGAGCCTCTACAGCACCGAGGGACGTCCAGAAGAACTTGTCTGGCACTGGACTCAATAAATGGGCTTGAGCGCTTTACCACCTCTGCAGGTTTCTGGCCAGGGCGTCACTGAAGGCAGGGTTTTGGGGTTCCATAGTTACTCTTTCCATCGCCCGTGGGCTCTTAAACTCATCCCGCAGGTCGTCTGTGTTCTTTATCATGATCTCCATCAGCTTCAAGAACACAGATGGGTCTTTGGGTGCAGCTGCTTCATGGGTCTTCTTCTGTCTCCTTGTTGTGCTTAAAGACACAAATTTGCTGTCAAACATCTCAGTGTGGAGGTGAAAGTGATGGAGAAGAATTATCTCGGGGACTATTTATGTCTCAAATTACGTCTCAAAAGTACATCACTTAAATTTACTACAAACTCACCCACCACCACTTTTTGCCACAAACCCATAAGGGAAATGTGTAGTCATATTTTGTGCAGTTTTGTCTTCTTATTTAAGTGTTAAAATAAAGCTTTGTGTGTGTTTTTAGGCAGCAGATAAACCAAAACAAAATATCGGCCTGTACTGGGGATTAAAATATATTGATTTTAGGCGCCATAAATCAGGAAATATGGCATTGTACATTTCCATTGCATTTTGAGCTAAGTTTTTTTTCCCCCTCACCATAGCATATCCCCCTGCTCCTCCCGTGTGACCGCTCCATTCTTCCATCCATTGCAGTCATAGCTAAAAGTGAATATAAAGAGGTGAAGAAAACTGCAAAAACTGCATTGTGAGACCTAATGTTCGCCTTATACTGGTATTAGCCACTATGCAATGGCCTGTTTTAATATCATGTCAGTTGTGCTTAGATGAGTTACATTAGCGTCTGCTCAGCATTCATCTGAAGTTAGCGATGAGTCACAAGTATTTTAAATAGTGATTCACTCGTTCCCCACATGCACCACATTTCCTTTGAGCTAACATGAACAGTACTGCACTCATGACGCAAGTTTTCACTTACCCAAACCAAAAGCAAGCTTGAGCATGGATGTGTGTCCCATAAAGTGCTTGAAATCTCAAGGTTTGCGTGTGTGTTGACAGCTTTTAGCTTCATGATGTACTGTATAACTTTTTAGACTTAGACTCACACATCACAATATATTATAATAACAAAAAATAAATGGTAATAATACATTCTAAATAAGTAGCAACAGTTTTATTGGATGTTTCTCCTTTGCCTGGACATCAACATTGTATTATTGAGACATGTTATTGTTTTTGGAAATATTGCAGACCATTTAAATGAAGTTCCCCTGGTTGCTGTACTTGCAGGTATCAGTATTACCTTCAGCTGAAGAAGGAGGTGCTGGATGGGCGTCTCCACTGCACAGTTGAGCAGGGCATCAGACTAGCAGGACTAGCAGTACAAGGTACTCACCCACATACTTACTAACATTTCACCTTGACCAAGTAAGTATGCGCTGAAGAGGGGATAAGAGAGCATTTCTTTCACTGATCATCTCGTCTCCACTCCTAATATGGCCACATACCACAGGAAGAACCAGTCCACTTGAGTTCCTGTGGTATCAGTCCCAGCGCACATCTCTGGGTCGTGTTCCCGGGTGCTGTCTGTTTCTCCGGGGAATGTAAATAGTTAGCTTATCACTAGCTCCAAGGTTAGCCTTAGAAAGGTTTTATCTGTCAGGGATGAGAAGCTTCAGCTTCACATCTTTAGCATATAGCAACACTGCGGTCAGAATGTGTTAAATATGTAGGTATGAGCCATGTGACACCAGCAGATAGGTCCACTCTTATTCAAATAAAGTGTTAGCATATGTGATTGTGGATTTGTGATATACAAGATTTGATAAGTATCACAAATAAGATTGTGTTTGTGTTTTATAGCCGACTTTGGAGACTACACACACTTCAAGTCTCAGGATTTCCTCAGGGAATACGTACTGTTCCCTGTGGTAAGTTTCACACATTACAGAGTAAATATGGTTTTGTTAGTTTGAGCAGCCTGCAGGCACATATTCTTACTTGCTGTTGTAGAGCCTCTCAGCATACCTGAATGACAGGTACATAGAACAGAGACAAAGATATACATACACAGCCAAGATGTATTAAATACTAATACTAGCTGTCAGAAAAAGGTACAATTATGTGACCTTTAATCATACTTACAACAACAAACCTAAATCATGATTTATATTTGCAGAATTGGCCAAATGGAGATGAAGTCTTGGAAGAGTGGACACAGAAAGTTGCTGAAGAACATAAGAGTCATTGGTACTACTTTTTGCTTCCATTAAATTCTTCTCAGCGTGTTGTGAAAAACACTATAATATTTGCTGCATTATTTACGGCATCATTATTTTTACCATTGTCTTTAATTTTCTTACAGCCAAATGCAAATTCCAGAGGCAGAGCTGAGGTACATCAGGGAAGTGGAAAAATTAGACGGATTTGGACAGGAGAGCTTCCCTGCAAAGGTAATATGCTGCAGTGAACATCACACACTTTTTCCCAAGTTTATCATTTGGTTATGATCCTAATCAACTCTATTTGTTTATAGGACAACTACACAAATGATATTTTCATTGGTGTGTCTTTTATTGGAGTGTTCGTCAAACACAGAAATGGGAGATCGATCATGCTTCACAGGCAAGTCTTGGCACAGATAAAACTATCATAAATTGATCTCTACATTATTGCACAGAGTTTTATGATGTACACTCTGTGCTCTTGTGCATAACAGATGGAAAGATATTGGGACTATAGCACACAACAAATCAGCCATCACAGTGGAGATAACGAGTCGAGACGACACCATCATTTTTCACATGGTGAGTGTTGTGTCTGCAAACGCCCCCCTAGGCTGTACTTGGAAGTGCGCTTATACAAATCATGTCAAAATCCTTGCACTTTTGGAACAGTTATTGAAATACCTAGCTTATCTCTGTTTATCTCTGTCTTTGCAGGAGGATATGGAAATGGCAAAGTACATTTCACGCCTTTTCACGTCCAGGCATAAGTTCTACAAACAAAACAAGATCTGTGCAGAGTAAGTCTGGAGGACGTCCATGTCCAGCTGAAGGTTATAAGGATACAAAATAATGATTATATACTGTCTTAGTGTTCTTGTGAAGTGCATTTATAATCTTTAAATAATACAATTCTATCATTTCTAGATTGTTTTGGTATTGGTATGTTAAGTTATTTACATGGACAGATCTAACCCTAAGAGACAAGTGTAATTTTTCTGCCAGTCCCAAAGCTGCATAAATAGTTGTCATTGTCAAGGAAAACACAGGTTGTAAAAGCTATGAAGAAGATTATTTGCTATGATTTTCAGAAGAGCATGCCTATAGGAAAAATATGTAAAAATGCTTGTGCAGTTAAGTAGTTTTAAGTAGTATTTAACCAATTAATCAACCTTTGTCCAATGTTTAGGCCCACTCACTCCCCTGCACCAATTCGGAGGCGTTCCACCTGGACTCATCGTCTTTCTTTGGTAATGTCTATCCTACTTTCACTTCACCAATATTTACTGTCTTCTGGTTTAGAGTGACTTAGTGTGTTTATAGCTCTTAAAATAAAAACAGATGCTTAAATGTTTAAGTGGAAAGAAAGAATTGGCGACCTAGTTTTGTTAGTCAGGGCAGTCCATACTGGATCACTTCAGTGGCATGGTGGGCGTTGTTGGAAAGTTTGTCACTGGGTCTGATTTCCGGTTGCAACAATGAAACCAATGATTTGTGAGTTTCCCTCCCTGCTGCCCAGACAATGAGCAAACTAAATATGGCACAATAGTTTATATAAATTGGATCACTAGTGGGGAAAACCACACATACTGTCAACAACTTTATTATTATACTGCACATAAATACATGTAGCAGCTTTATTTACTATTGAATCATCTAGTCAACCATGTATACTATTAATAATGAATACTAATCCATTGAAGTTTGATTGTTTTTTTGTTTTGTTTTTTACAATAAGCCACGACCACAGTCCTGCAATTTCCAGTCAATGCGCTCACAGTATGGAGAGCACTATCAAGACACACAAAGCTCTCAAGGTAAGAAAACAAGATAATGCATGAAGAAATGCATTTTATGTACAAACTGGTGTCATTTTTATGTCTAAACCATAATCTTCCAGTTAAAAAACAAAACATTTTAACAGCGCTAATTGTGTTTTCCCACAAAGCATCTGACACAGTCCATTTATATTTTAACAGTCTCCCAGCCAATTAAATGCAATGTGTAGGTCTGAAAATGGTGACCTCATTTGTGCTTTAGTCTTTCATTGACTTGTTCTCACACTGATGGAGCCTTATAATCCAGGGCTGGAGTGGTGCTCATGTCCGCAGTAAAACAGAAAGTGTGGAAAAACATTCTGGGTGTGCTTTTATGTGTGGGCTAAGATCGCTCCACAGGGTGACCTCAGGCATCTCTCCATTTGTCTGGACACAGATTAAGTTTGGGTGTGCAATAGTTTCACAAGAGATAAATATAGAACAAAAATATAGACACTAGCCAGCTGGATATTATATTGTGTGAGCATAGTCAGAGGATTCTAATAGTATTTACAAATCTATGACAGAAATGTTGGGTTTGCATGATCCTTGGGGATACTGTAGTACATTGACTGTCATTCATTTCCTGGAGTCTGATCCTTATTGTTAACTATATTCTTATCCTTATATATCCTTATCCTTAACTATATTCACTAGTAACTATACACTACACCCAAACCACAACATATCTTTAACCATATCTAAAAGGTCCCATATTATGCAAAATTGCCCCTTGTGAGCTTTAAGCCATGTTAAAATATTGTTAACTTATCAAAAACTTACCTGGAGTTGTGTTTTACTCCATTCATACATGTTGGAATCCTGCATTATTAGTCAGTCTAGCAATCAAACCACTCTGTTCCACCTTGTGATGTTATAAAGTGGTAGGTTTCAAGTTAATAGCTACATTTAGTCATGGCAAAACCAGAGCAGAATTGAGTGTGTACAAATTTTACTCCCTGCAATGTAATAAACATCCACCCACACCTCAGAATGTTTAAAGTCATAGCTTTGGTAACATGTATTTCCTTTTTCTCCATACAGACAGTATCTTTCCTGATGACCCCTACTACAAATCAGAAACCAGTCTTGACATTTGCCAAATGGACTTCCCCTACCGCAATGGCACAGTTCCTAATGGGAGCATGTACAGCAGTCCCAGCCTGAGCTCCCTAAACCATTCACAGACATTCATCCCCCCATCGCCCATGTCCTCCAACCTCAGCATCCCGGGAAGTGAGCTGATGCGGCCGGACTACCTCCCCAGCCATCGCCACAGCGCCATCATCGCTCCGTCGTACAGGCCCACACCTGAATATGAAGCTGTGATCAGGCAGAAGAGGCGCATGCTTCCCGCCCACCAAGACCTGCACAGCCAATCACTGCGCAGCCTTAACATCAGTAATGCATGTGCCTACAGACAGCCCGAGGTTCTTGTCTACAGTCAACCTGAGATGAGGGAGAGAGGGCCTTATCCTGGCTGTCCTGGACCCTACACTGCACAGGTCTATAAAGAATCTACAAAGAAATAAATGTGACCTAAATTACTCATTTTATTATTTTGCAAATGTAGCTTACCTTTGTAACTTTACAGGGTCCATATAGCCTGTTATAATAGTGTTTTCTCATCAGTTATATAGCTGGACTTGTGTTTTTTGTCATTCACACGTGTTTAAGATAAGATAAGATATAAGATAAGATATGCCTTCATTAGTCCCACTAATCCACTAACTAAATCTCCCACTGGGAAGATTTCAGTGTTGCAACGCACAGTTCAAGAACAGTAGGAAAATGGTGACATGCAATAAAACATGATAATAAATAATGGCGTAAAAATATTTTAAGAATAGAAAATAATAATAATAAAAATATACTCTATTATGTCCAATAAAAGTAACAATGCAGCATATGAACAGAATAAAACTCAGTAAAGTGACTTCAGTATGTTATAAAGTTATATACAGTAATATGCCTATGTTTATGTACAGCAGCATTAGGATAAATATCAGTAGAGTGACTTAAGTGATGTTCTACATGGTCTTCAGTATTGCACATAGATCTGGTTGAATGACACAGGTTCAGAGTTAACAGCGTTCGTTGTACAATCTGACAGCAGCAGGAAGGAAAGACCTGCCAAACCTCTTCACACAGCGAGGGGGAATCAGTCATTCAGGATCAGTTCTTCTCTCACTAACCCTAACACTTTGTTCCACCTTGTGAAACTCTATGCACATTGGTAGAATCATTTGGATAATTTCACCGCTGGAATTGCCACTCTGCTAAATGAGATCATAAGGTGGAATAGAGCATTTAGGGCTTTGGAGATATAGACAGACTAATACATCAGGATTATTTGTGTAAATGAATAAGTGAATGGAATATAGGACCTTTAAGTTTTGAACAAATAGAACATTTAGAAAAACAATTGACACTATATATTTGACTGTATTTAACATTTAACCCTTTACTCTGCTTCAGATCAGCTACAGTAAACCAGTGTCCCATGGCCCTCATCAGGGAGGCCCAGCCAACTCCCCGGGCCCGACTGCAGTCTGCGTCAACGGGGGAGGCAGCAGTGGTAACGGCGGGGGTGTTGGAAGCTCTATTTCCCACACTGTCAGCACACCTGAGCTAGCGAACACCAAACAAGGACCTAATACACAAAGCTACGCTGCTACGGCTAACATGCTTAGAAACCACCTGTCGCGTCCCCCGCCTCCGTACCCCTCGAACTCTTTCAGACCTGCTACCAGCACCCCAGACCTGGCCAGCCACAGACTTAGGTGCATCGGAGGTAGCAGTCCTGAGTTGGTCACCCGCATGGTCCAGCTATCGGTCAAGACTTTCCAGCCTGATAGCTCGGCCGTGGTGCACCAGTCTCTGCAGGAGGCCAGTGAACCACTTACGGCTGCAGCTAAGCACCGCTCCACTCTGGGCAAAAGACACAGTATGGAGGTGGTAAGCAGCATGCGGGCAGGAGGCATGGAGGGGATGGTCATGAAAAGTATGAACGCTCCACTGTTGCGACGAAACACTCTCAGAGAACATGTCATTCCACCTCAACCCCAATCCATACCCCAGCCTCCCCCTCCTCAGCCACCTCCCTCTCAGCAGATAAAAGAGATTCCAAAACAGATTCCCGCCCAGAAATCCCCTGAAACCCCTTCCGCTGCCCCTGTCACTTATCAGCATCAAAAGACCCTCTCCAACGCCACCATGCTCATTCATAGCAGTGAGAGTGAGGAAGAGGAGGAAGAGGAGAGGCCTGAGCTGGACGTTCAAATCCCTGGTCTGAATGAGGACATCAGCATCAGTGCTCAGCTCCAAGCTGCACTGGCTAAATTACCAAACAAACCTCCACCTGAGTACCCAGGTCCCCCGAGACCACCTAGCACAGCCCAAATGCGCCCACCCAACCACCACCACAACCACAATCAGGCCAACCAGACACCCGTGGACCTTAATCAAGTCCAAAGTAGAGCACTTAAAGGTGGGCCGAGCCAGAACTCTGTGCCTAATGGCGAAGATGGTAGTGAGGGTGCAGGTGGAACGCTGACACGGGGGGACCAGAGTGGAGTAAACGGAGGTGTTTTGGGACCTTCCATTTCGGAACCGGATCTGACTTGTGTGAAGGAGCGTGTGAGGAAGGAGCCGGTGAAAGAGAGGCCCGTTTCAGAGATGTTCTCCCTGGAAGACAGTATTGTGGAAAGAGAGATTGCACAAAGGGTGAGGATGAGTTCTTTTTTGCTTGTAAACTTGGATTTGGTAAGAGTACCAGTCAGAGTTACCATGTATTACAAATTGACATTGGAGTGGAAGTGCACTAGATTATTATTTGGTAATAGTCATTTTAAATTGGTGTTGGATTGGCACACATTACTACATTATACAACTATGTCTGTAATTTGTTTACTTGCTAGTTTCTTCCTATTGAAAATAATCCTGTGTTGAAAGGGTAGTGCTAGGCTCTGCATTCCCCCAGGCTGGTAAAACCCTCCAAATCCCATAGATTATTTCTTTGGATTGCAGGTGCCAATGTGGTTGGTGCAGCAGAAAACACAGACACATACACGCACAATCTTTTTATTACAATATTTATTTGTCCAAGTGTAAAATGACTTCTTTCTGTTGCATTGTTTGCTTATTTCTTTATTGTTGTCACTTAGTTAAATTGTTGCTTGGATATTTACTATATTATATTTTATTTGCTCAGTATTTATTGTGTGTATCTATATAGTAATTGTTGTTTATTTTGCATGAGATGATTTAGAAAAGGTTTATTTTATTGTTTTTCATTTTTATGCTGTAGAGTTGTTGTGTTGTTTTTGTGTCAGTTGCATGAAATGGTCTTAAATACTGATGATGTAACCGAATATTTTCTTTAATTCTCACTTCAAAATGTTTTATCGTGACAGGCTTACTCCCAAGCTGTTGTTGTGACTGTCCCATTGGAGTTTAAGACCTGGGGAAGGGTGGGGCTGTCCACAAGATTTACCAGCCATCAGAGATTATTAGCTTTAATCCTTTGGGGAAGAGGAGACTGTACAATGTGGGACAAAGTGCACAAAGACTGACCAGTAGTAAAAATGTAATACTAGCATCATCTGAGAAAGGATGGAGACTTAGAAGAAGAGGGAAAACTTTTTAATAGCAGAGAAAATTGCAAAAATGTGAACGTGTATGCTAGGATGAGGCAGATTAAAAGCAGCCAGACTACCCTTAATAAGCTTTCTTAGTGGGTTTCTTTAGCTCACACCTTTGAGCAAACTTGGAGGAGAGCAACGAATACGTGCTCATTCTTCAAATAAACTCCTCCCTCATTTTGTTCCTAACTCACAGCATGCACACACAGTTTTGAGGATTTCTTGTTTGTTTGCGATGCTGCCTGTGAAACTAACTCTTGGATCTTTCCTATGGAAGACGCTGGAGAGGCAGAAGATGTCAGTGGACTCTGTGAAGAGGCCTCTGATGATGGCCACTCTGAACGGGCTGTGTGTGGCCCGGATGCCCGTCCCGGAGAACCCTGCGGAGGACAGTGCCAAATCTCCAACTGACGAAAGGGTGAGATTTACAGATTTACTGAATATTTGCGTAATCTATAAGTTATAGCCAATGTCTAAAGTAACACTATAACACACTATAATTATACTACATTTCTTATAGCCAATGTCTAAAGTAACACTATAGCATAATTATACTACATTTCATCTATTAGGTGCAAGGTCGCCTTACAACAACATAAACAAGTTAAATACTATTACATATACAGTTACATGCAGTTAAAGAGGGACAGTATTTTATTGTTTGATTATATTTAGTCTTTCGTACTGTATTTAATTAGTATTTGGTATTTAGTATTATATTTTGACAATATTTTAATTGATTGATTGCATTTAATTAACCTGTATGTATGTATGTATATGGGTATATATGTATGATTAATATTAAGTGCATTTCATAAAACAGTGGACACTTCTATCATAATATGTAGCAGTCTGTAATTGCAAATTGCACATAGATTTCTTGTCAATGTCATTATCTGCATCCTGTCAAGTAGTGAGCCAATAATGTGTTAGTGTCTTTGATATATCAGTAATATATCAAAGTAAATATGAAGCACTTGTTTTGCTAATGAAACAGTGATGTAGTTTGAAATAAGCTTTTGTCTGGACTGTTGCTAAGCTAACGGGGGCAAGTTCTAAGTGGGCTGTGGAACGCGTGGCATGGAGCTGCTTATCGCCTCTGGGCCCATTGGTATGTTAAGAATGTGACCTGGGAATAAGGGAGAGGACCACAATAAAAAGAGGGATAGAAAGAGCCGATGCCCTTTCAAATATGGCTGCCTCATAAACAGCTTCAGTAAGGATGAAAAGAAGAGCGCGGCATCCTCTGCAGCTCTGAACTTCTTGGTATTTCAATGTTTGGTAAGAACTGTGCATTGATAAAGTGGAGAGGTAAAAAAAAATATTTATTTGTTTTATAGTGCAAGACATTGGAGCTGAAGCTGGAGGAGGACCAAATATTCACTGAGTATGAGCAGGTGCCGAAAAAGAGGACTGACTGTATTGTAACTACAGCAACTCTGCCAGAAAACACAGAGCGCAACCGCTTTCGGGATGTGGTTCCCTACGAAGACAACCGAGTGGAGCTGGTTCCAAACAAAGAGAATAATGCGGGTTACATCAATGCCTCACACATAAAGGTAAACTAGTATGTGCTGTGGTGGTTTAAGGCACATAGGTGTGTGGCAGGTTTGCTTACACCCTGCCTGTTTGCTACTCTCCTCATTTCATGCTACAACTGTCCAGGCAAATAAAGCTTTTGGCCCTGAAAATTGTATTGAAAATATAATAAAAAAGCACACGGTACAGCCTATATTTTCTTCTTAGAAATTAGTAAGCAGGAACTATTGAAAGCTGTTTGTCCATTTAAGCTTTTAGAGAATTCCCCAAGAATGTAGTTCAAACTCCAAGGCCTCTTAAGTCAACCTGAGCTGCTCTCACAAAACCGCTACCCCACCATGAAAATGCAGCTTCAACATTTCAAAACACGACTCAAGTATTTTTTTTAATCATATATTAATATTCCTCTGTTCAGAATTTATTGCTGGAGTCTTAAATTTTTCATTGAATTTCTCTCATAGTTATGGCCTGTGCTTATTGTTTTCTAATGCTGTTCCCAGATGGTGATCAGAGGGGAAGAGTGGCACTACATTGCCACCCAGGGCCCACTGGCCAACACCTGCGCAGACTTCTGGCAGATGGTCTGGGAGCAGGGGGTCAACGTTATCGCCATGGTTACTGCTGAGGAGGTACGCACACATGGGCCCCACAGATGTTCAGTATGTGTCTGTGGTCGGCAGCTGCCATCTGTGTCTCCTTTCACACTTTGGTATGCTGCAGACTCTGTGTCCTATAACATTATGGCTCTTTCTTTCAGGAGGGCGGTCGCTCCAAGAGCCATCGCTACTGGCCCAAACTGGGCTCCAAGCACAACTCTGCCACTCACGGAAAATTCAAGGTGACCACCAAATTCCGAACTGACTCCGGCTGCTATGCCACCACAGGGTTAAAGGTCAAACACCTGCTGTCAGGACAGGAGAGGACCGTGTGGCACCTGCAGTACACAGACTGGCCTGAGCAGGGCTGTCCCGAATATGTCCAGGGATTTATCTGTGAGTGGAACTTTCAGCTCCCTGTTGTGCATCATTCTTCTGTTTCTAGACTTTTGTTTGTTATTGATATTATCCTCTGCATCACTTGTCGAGCAGCTTATCTGGAGGAGATTCAGTCTGTGAGAAGACACACCAACTCCATGCTGGACACGTCCAAGAGTCTTAACCCCCCTGTGGTGGTTCACTGTAGTGCCGGGGTGGGCCGCACTGGAGTGGTGATCCTCACTGAACTCATGATCAGCTGTCTGGAGCACAATGAGGTTAGAGCATTCTCCATTATGTTTCACAGAATGATCAAAAGTGTATTTAAATGTACCTGTTCTGTCTGTTGTTCTACTTCAGCCCATGGAGGTCCCAGTTATGATGGCTAAGCTGAGGCAACAGAGGATGCTTATGGTGCAGACAATCTCCCAGTATAAGTTTGTCTACCAAGTCCTTATTCATTTTCTCAAGAATTCCCGCCTCATCTGAGAGTGGCCTTGTTAGATTCATCTAAAAGTGGTACTTGATTTACTGTAAAACAGACTTCATGTTGTATGTCTAATACAGATTTACATGGGGACAGTCATTAAATAGAGGAAATTAAATTAGTCTGTCCTAATCAGAAATTATTCTGCCTGCGTTCACACTGGTTTGGTGAATAAGCAGGATGTTTTGCCAGTAGATAAATGTGTGTTTTTTATATTTCCAATGTTTTGACTGGCGGAGAATGGTAGTAAGTTTCATGGACAGTAGGTGGCAGCATTATTACTGCTATAATTTGTTGTACATAAACTCTTCAAGAGTTGTCAACTAAAGTGTTATCACTTTCATATCACAATACAATGCCATTTAACTCTATTTGGTATTAATCAATATATGTTTGCCAGTAAAACATGTTTTTTTGTTTTATTTATTTCTATCTCCCCATAACATGACTGTCAATTTGTCTATTTAAATCTTATAAGCTTTTTCAACTTAGTCTTAATAATTAATAATTATTCTACTCTTCCTGTCTGTGTATGTGGGTCCATACACTCTGTATATAATAACTACCCAAATAATCATGCTATGTCCAGTTTTTCAACTTAATGACATTCTGTTCTGCTGCAATTAGTTTTTTGTTTGAAAACATTGTATAGAAAGTCAATGTTTACATTTGCAGCCTGCATAGAAACATGCAGTCATACCATATTTGCATATGTGGACATGTTCACTATATATGCGCCATATATGATGTGTGTTGTGCCTTATGAATCTGAATAGGCTGCCATAATGTGGTCCCAGCTCTGTGTTAGAGTTTGGAGAGAGAAGTCCATCTTTTTACCTCCAAAGATGAAAACGTTTTTTTAGTGTTTAAGCATCTGTGTAAACAGCCTAATGTTGCTAAAATATTTTTTTAATGCCATGTAATTTTATGGCAGTCCCACCCTTTAACATTTTTGCGTGCGAAATGTTAAGTAAAACCAGCCATGTCCAAAGTAACTTTGTAAATATTAGGAACAGGACAAAAAAGATGTTTTATATAAATATATATTTTCCTTTGACTTGGTACCATAAATACTGCAAAATAATAAACTATGCATGCCTTTTTACTTCACTGTATACAATTTTTTATTAGCCTTTAAGCCCAGGGCTCCCTTGACATTAAAGTGTTGTTGCACTTCTGTTGTTGACAGTATTTTCTCACAGCATTCCACTGCTTGTTTTTAACTTATCCATTATCTTTTTCTATTTTGGCAAAACAAAATATTATCAAACTATATGTAAATATGTTTTGTATATGCTATTTCAGTGCATAACTTTTCCTTGCCCAAATACTGAATGTATGAAGCTGTTTTACCTGCTTATTATGCAATAAAGCCCTATTTTCTTTAATAAAATTTGGCCTTGTTTTTGTAAATATATATGTATTATATTTAATAATAATAATAATATAATTGGACATATTATGTCTTCTTCTTGCGGCTGATGAGTGGTGAGTGGTGCTCACCTAAACTGTTGGTCTCAAGAGTCATGCCTCCCAAGAGGCCCCACTGCTGGTGCAGCTGCTGCCATTGTGTTGCATTGACCCTCACACTAAAATGTAAACTACTTGACACTAACGGATGACAGAAACAGCTGATCTGTCAATCATGAGCCGGACAATCCAAAGAAAACATGCTATTTATGTTGCTTTAAATTGTATTGATAAAGTATAAACAAAAACATTATTTCTCTCTATCTATTTTTAAATACTAATACAAAAATAGAAAGTGCCTATAGTTCTGTAACGCTCCATTTTATGGAGTAAATGCAGTCCATAGGGGTGAAATGTGCTTTTGATTCTTCATTTTTGTGCCATCTCTTTGTGCAGCTCTGCCATGTAAGGGTGGTCTTTTCCGTGTGCAACCTCCATTATAGCCATTGCCTAAATCACAGAAATAATAGTTACATTTGATAGTCATAGTCATCGCTCTCACATAAACCTATTTATAACACACTTAATGATTTCATTTTAAACTTAAATTTTTTTTTACCTTTTTTAGCATTGTAACCCCAGCTGAGTGCCTGTCCATAGTCATGTACAGTCTGCCAAGCTTCAGGTAGATTGAGGACAAATTCAGGGAGAGGGGAGAGTATAGCTGGCTGCAGTGATCAGAGAACATTATTATTATTATTTCAAACACATATCAAACTAAGATGTTGCATTTGCATTTTAGAAATTGACTAAAGTCAAAGCTTCAAATGGAGGGCAGCGGCCTAAATCTGTGGAAATTTAACTGTTTTTGAGAGTAATATCCAAAAGGAATTCAAAACTTATTTGTTTGGGATTTGCTTCACAAACTTGACATTATTAACATAATAATATGCCTAATTTCTAAATATATGTAAGAAAATACTTTTTACTTTTGTAACAGAACAATATTGAACATACTGCAAGAGTTGTTTGATGCTGATAGGCCCCATAATTACAGTTATATTAGCCATAAACCAGGTAAAAAAAGAGAATCTGTCATCTGCCAGTAAAACAGCAAATTCCACCTTAGAAATGTGACCTCCAGCTTTATTTTAAACTATAGGCATTCTAGAAATTCAAGCTATTGTCTCTATTGATATTTTCTGGCAACTTAAATACCTGTATGGTTTGATTAACTTCTCTCCATATTTTATGGCTTCATCTATGTCTTGCATGTAAAGACATACGCCCATCGCCTGGTACATCATGTGCAGCATGTACACATTGGAGTCCTCAAAAACGGAGCCCATCTTCTCCAGGCTCTGCTCACATATCTCCAGCAGCTCACTAGGGGGTGCTAAAGAGTCAAGGCTTCACTCAGCCCAGTTTGAGCCCCCATCACGTCAGACGCCCATAAACTCAAATGTCAGACGAGTAATTCTAACCTAGAGCTTTATATTACAAACAGATAGCAAGTAAAGCATCTACAACATGTATGCTCCTTTACATACTGAAAATATGAATAGTAAAGTTAAAAGAAAACATATTGTGCTTTTTTAGGTATTTTGTATTGAACATCAACATCAATTTTGTTCATTGTGAACCACAATATCAAATTAAATTGGCCTAATAATACAAACTAACAGTCTAACAGTCTGTTCAGAACTGCTGGAAAATGGATACGAGAGATTTTTTAGTTTTTTTAATTTTATGATCCAAAGTCTGAATTTTTGGAAGAATCTCAAATATGTACAGAGCAGTGGGCGGAGATGAAAACAGAGATTTTCTGACCACTCAAGCCTCAGGTGCAGGACAACAGAAGATTACTCAAACACACATGAATCAACTGAAAACAACTCTGAGTAAGATGTGATGAGGGAAAACCAACTTGCTACTTCATATTCATTTGTACTTTTTGGCAGCAATTTTACACCAAATATTACAAAAAGGATATTTCTGTAGTGTTTTGAAGCTCTGAATTCTTTGATTGCTTTTCTGGCGTAGCGTTCCATGTTGTTCACAACCTCTTCCTCAATGGGATCACTGCGCTTACGGACTTTTAATTTCACCTTATCCTGAAGAATACATAATACTTAAAGGAGCATTGTGTAACTTTTCTGGTGGGGGAGTCCGTCAAATGCTTTTCTCAGGGGAAATGTTATTGCTTTGTTTTTTTCACAGTATGGTATTAAATTTTTCTATCATCATGGAGACCAAACCAGACCATGTCACAGTCAGAAAGCCTGTTTCTTCTGGGTATTTGTGAGCAATAAAACCAGCTGTAATTGATAAAAAGTAGGGCAGAGGTGTTTAATGTCATACTGTGGAACATCGTAGGCAGAGCAATGACATAACTGCAGAAACAAGCACGAGACGGACACCCAAAAAGCTACATTTAGTCATTTTACATTTTTTTATTATAAGGATTTTTCTTACTTGTGACCTGCTTTGACACTCCTGACATTCACAGGTAAAGTAATAGGATTCCCTTAGCCTGCTGTTGCGGTCATCTGTTGGATACAAAAGGTCTATGTAGCTGATGAGGACCTAAGGGCACATTTGCAACAGGTCAAACATAGAACAGTAAATCATATTGGAATAATGTTCACTGGCAGAAATCAGGGACTCAGAGGCCAGTTCTGAAAATAACCACACCGCAAGCCTTTAAAATCAGCTGCTGCATCCCATAAAACCCACATACTCACATTTAAGACCTGCTTCTATGGACATAAATTCATATAAGAAAAACTGAACAGGTACCTTAATTAAAGTTGGTGTTATTCTTTATGCATAGATACTGCACATACTTAATTTTATCTTAATTTTGATTACATGCCAGTTTTCTTACCTGCGCTGTATTGTGAATTAAACTACTACTCTCACTACGACTTGAAGGGCCCATATTAGGCTAGTGAATTAAACTACTACTCTCACTACGACCCCATATTAGGCTTTTTCCTAATCTCGGTTATAATGTTTCCTGATCACAATCATACCTCATTTTTCATAATCATACCTCATTTTTCATAATCATTTTTTTGTTTAGTTCACACATTTAACACATAATCCCTGCATATTTAAGCTGAGTTCTTCTCTCACATTGAAACCTCTCTAATAAAGGGTTAGTCAAACGTGTGAATGAAACTAAATACAACTCCAGATTTGTTTTTTGAGAAGTTAACAACATTATAACATGGCTAAAAAAAAGTTAGTTTTGTGCAATATGGGCTGTTTAATTTCTCCCGATGAAGTTATAACTTAATTTTATCTTTACCATCACTTCAATATTAGTTTCACAATTACCAATGCTATTACAATTCCCTAAAAGAATACAGTATATACCGTATTCAGCATTTAGATATCGTCACCTTCCTAATTCGCCTAAGTCACTTTTTGCCTAAGTTTACTTTTTTGCATCACTCATGTCCTTTTCCTGAAAAAAACTGAAAAAAATGACTTATGCAAGGTGTCGATATATAGATGTAGTAACAGGTGCCCCCTTTGCTTACCTCATCTCCAGGTTTCATGTCTTTCACAGCCCTGATCTCTGCTGATGTCCCATTAAAAGTGATGATGGTGTTGGGTAGACAGCTGTGGTTTATAAGGGCCACACTGCGCACAATTAGAAAATAAAATAAACAATCACAATTTCTCCAGGCAACTCAAAGAAAAACAAATAAAGCCCCATTCATCAATAACTATCTAGTGGCCCTGAGACATGTTAGGGACCTTGTTGTTACCTATCTGGAAATAACTCAAAAAGAGACAGAGGGGGTAAACTCACCTTCGAATAGCCAATTTTAAAACTAAACTGCTCTGGTAACAGCAGGAGGCCAAGTTTAACTACTAAATGACCAACTGGGGAGAAGAGCGTGGTCTATTTAAGGTCTGGTCAATGTGAAAAACAACTATAAAAGACACTGCAGCAAAGCTTATATAAATGTCCAGCTTACTCTGGGTAGACTGCAGTTCCCATATGGGACAGTTCTTCGTCCTCTATTGTGAAACCATTGCAAGCAAGCTGTAATATAGATGTAAATGAATGTTTAAAAGAAAATACAAATCTTTTTATATGGCATTATGAGTAAAAATGACTAAAATACCTGAGAGAAGAGACTGAGTAGCTCTTGGTGGTCTGGGAAGTCTAAATGCTTGGAGTAAAACTGATGCAGCTGTGCAATGTCTGACTCACTTATCTCTCTCCTCTCGTTGTCCATATCTTCAAGATCTACAATTATAAAAAATACCATGAATAAATACATTTTTGCAATATTTTAGAAGAATTTTTAAGTTTGAGATGTGAAGATGTGAAACAAATTTGTCATGAGAATATCCATATACTGTGATGTTGAGTGTTGATCTTGGCACGCAACGCTGCACCAAGTTCATTTTGACAAACCAGCTAAAAGATTCATCAACTAAACTAATGTGAACTATATTCAACTTCACTGTAATATAAATCTGGGAAGCAGTTTGTTCCAGCTCTCTTAGAATTATTTAAACTCTTTAGAAAGCTCTGTGTGCATATTGTTAGAGTACAGTGAATTCCAGAGGATTTTGTTTCCTCTCTGCAGACTAATCAGGCCTGCATGTCAGTCTGAAGAGTAGCTGCTTCTCTTTAAGTTGTTACACTTGTTATGTTGTCTCTATCCCATTTGCCCCACTTCTACAGGATATATATAGATAGTAATGGGACCTTCTCTTAGTGCAATCTCAATGACCTGTGCTTTTTAAAGCCGAACATGCAGTGACCCTACAGTGTACTTACAGTCCATAGGTGAACAATAGCTATGCACTTAGCTACTTGCAAAGTAAAAGATGTGTCTGAGTACTGAAGGTGAAATTACCCACGTGATTGCAGCTCTCCTATTTGCATCATCTTCTCTGATGAACTTCTTTCTTTCTGTGACTTCTACAAAATCAGAAATATTAAATATATTAAAACACAGTTATAACCAAACAGTTATAACTTGTTTTATTCATGTGAAAATTATTTAAAGCTAACCTTTTTAGCGAGGATCCTCGCTACCAACCGGCAAATCTCAGATGGACACCATTTCTCTCCAAAAGCAATCATTGCAGAACATTCCAGCTTGTGCATCGGCCAGTCTGCTTTCTGCTCAAGAATTATATATATTATATATATATATATTAGTACCTGTAGTAAAATGTCAACTTAGAAAGTGACAGCAGTGTAACCTGTGATTGTACCTGGCATTTGGCATTGCAGTAAGATGCTTTCTTGCATTTGCCACATCTTGCCAACCCTTGTTTCCTGTGTGTGGAAATTTAAATGAGACATAAGTATATAGATCAAGTAATACATACATAAAGTAAAGAGTTCAGTAGAAACTTGAGTCAACAGCTCAAGACCAGTGCGTACTGTGTGCTGGTGGTCTGCTGCTGGAGTGTTTACTGGCATCCCTCTTATTACTGTGGGACACGAAGGAGCAGTTGGTGGTGCTTCATCGTAAGTGATAGCAATGAAGGGCTTTAAAACATTCTGGTGTATTAATAGAGCCGCTCTGTGGCAGCTGTTTTGTCCCAGTGGCAATAAAAAATTTGACACTATGTGAAATTAAGTAGTATATTGATATAGGAAATAACATACAAATGAAAAATGATTAACTAACTGACATACATCATGAATGCTTCTTTTGTAGAGTACTTGGTTTTGACTTTTGCTTTCAGGGACTTCTTTAGAATCTCAAATAGCCTATACAATTTTCATTACAAATCTTACAAATATTTACAATATGATATGCTATGCAAACCTCTTACCTACACTGATAAAAAATATACCAGAATAGACACCTATTCATACCACCAGACATCTGGTTGATGCTGGTTGCAAAAGTTGAATCTCTCATGTTTTTCAAAGAGCAATTTAGATCTATTTACAGTAGGAGTGCATTTATAGGACAAGTGTAGCAGTGAAAGAAGAGCTCGCACCATGCAGGAGTCTACGTGCACCTTACGTTACCTGTTGAAGCAGAACTCGCACAGGTTGCCTCTTTCCTCCACTGCCAACACAGAGGAGTACGCAGGGCAGAAGAAGAGCAGCTCCCCGACTTTAAACGCTTTGGTTACCCGGAGACCACGTCCTTTTCCCGGGCTTTCAAACCTCTCTAGTCCCTTGATGCTGCCCGTCATGGTGTCTGTCTGTCTCCCAGGCTGTTCCACTGACCGTCCACACCTCCACCCTGCTCTGCTGCTCCTCTACTGCCCAACACCCTAAAGATGTGGCCAGCAGCTGCAGGTCCCACGTTTTAAGGCTGCTGGTCCCTCATCCTCTGAACATGGGTTAACAAAATCAAATAAAGTCACAAAATTAAGCAATATGTGTACAAAAAAATATTAGGTTAGAAATACAACGTAAGATTTGTAAATCTTTGTAGTCATTCATAATTATTATTTTTTAATTGAAAAAACGCCACATTTCATCTTAGTGGTCATATGAGGTACTGCACTGTTAATTACTATCAAGTATTGCTAAAAAAAATATAATTCAACATTGTGAAGATAAACTTAAGTAAGAATTTAGAAGAAAAATGTGATGATTTTTATGATTTTACTGCTTTAATGAAACAGAATAGTATCATATTGTTGACTTCTAGGCTGTAATTCAGGCCATTTTGTATTTGAAGACGGATCGTTTCCCAAACAATAATTGCTGACCCTTGATTCTTCCCTTGGCCTCCTCGCACTCTCAGGAGCAGAAGTCTTGGCTGGCCTCATGTAGAATGGGAGCCGTGGTGTCATGTTTAGAAAATGGCACGAATTTACATCTCTGTGGAGTGACCCCCAACGCTAAAGGCCTCTCGGACCGGGGGGACCTCCGGGCGCTGCTGAGGCTCCTCCAGACAGAACAGAAAGAAACTACAGTAAGCGCGGCCATTTTTACAGCAGTTACTGAGACGTACTTGGATCCTCCACTTGTCTCTTTCTTTTTATGATGTTTGTGAAGCAGCAGATTGGTTGTCATTGCCATAAATTCCTACAGGAAAAAGTACGAACAGGTTTATATCTTTTAGTCCCCTCTTGGAACAAATTAAACCACATTAAGTTCGCTGTGAAGTTTAAGCTAGTTTAGCATTATAGTTAGCATAGTAAGTACAAGTCTGACATTATACTGTTATGTGAAGTGCAGTTTACATGAAAATACATTTGGATGTCTCTAACCTGCATTACAATGTCTTTTAAAGCTGTTTCTTAAATCATAGTCCTGTTCTACACTGATGAGCTGGTGAAAAGACTGATCTCTAGGCTCAACTCTGGGCTGCAACCATGGCAAGTTTTTCTATTTCATTATTATCCTTCTTCCTGTTCATTTACTTGGAAATGTCCAGACTCGGAGAGATATAATTCTGGACTTGCAGGCAGCTGTTCACTCAATCTTATACTGAAGGGACTATGTGGCATTGTTGTGGCTTATCCTGCATATCGATGACAAACGTTTTTCCTCATTCTCACTTTATGATCAAGTCATGTGAAAGAACCTCCAGAAGTCCCTCACTGAGCTGCAGAGGCTGCACTAGCACTGAATCATGACTGGCAGCCTGTCCTGGGGTTTAGGTAGCGAGGATTCAGATGGAAGATCATGTCAGTCCTATCCTTGCTTTCTGATCCTATTGAGAACCAAAACACCAAATGATAGCACAGAAAACCTGATTCCCTTGTGAATGAATAAAGTTTGTCTTAGTCTACCATACCCAATGTTTTTATAATTGATACTTGTAATTTTGTAATAAAGCAACATAATAGTTGTTATCAGTAAAACCAATATTTAATTTGAACATGTTTACCTATGGGGTCACATATTGGTCATGTCTATGAACCACCTGCCCTGTGCAGGCTGTGCAGGATAGTAAGGCCATCTGCTGGTGGTTCAGGAAACACACAGGCTTCTATTGATGCCCCTTTTATTTTTATTTTAAGAGTCTGTGAAAAAATATCAGTTCACACTACAGTCAGACACACAAATCCCAGATTAGATGAAATGCTTGTTTTCAAAACAGGAAAAACAGGATCTAGGTGTCACTAGTTATAATATAATACTTGAATGGCAGGAGCCCTCTAGTCTAACCTCTTAGGTGTCCAATCTGGTCATATTGCGCCCTCATGTGGATGTTAACTGTAAGCACATCTCATTTCCTACTTTGAAATGAAGAGCTCAGGACAGGTGCAATTATGTAACTTGCACTGGTCCTCACCATGAATCAATATATAAAAAAATTATTCTAGTAAGATTTGTCCCTCATCTCGATCCGGAGCCTTTATCCAACCTTGCCCCAGTTTGGCTTTGATTTATTATAATTCCATTTTCCTGTCTTTTCAATCTAAAGATTTGTTTCTCTTCATTTTTAATAACACAGGAGCGCAGGGAGGCATGTCGCCAGGAGATTATGGCCTTCGTCTTTGGCGTCTCGTCTTGATTACATCACAGGAATCTGATTTGATTTGGAAGAAACCCTCTTGTCCCGGTACGCGATCTCTTTAGACCTCCCCACTGTGCTGATTTTCTTGCTTTGTCACAGAGGGATCATCTTGATGAATATGATCTGAGGCACGGGGAGGGAGTGGAGGGATTAGGTCAACAGATTATAATTTTTCAATGATGAGAAATAATAAGAAACAATAAATCCTAAGTAGATTTAGTTCTCAAGGAAACCCTGTTAGAGTAAATCATGGGTACAAGGCAGCAGAATTAAATGGATACAGTAGGGCTGACCTGTGTGGCCCAGGGGAGACTGAGGTGCATCTATCTGTCTATCTATAGATATAGATATAGATAT
>JACN01026901.1:0-14443 GCA_000787155.1 Scartelaos histophorus | reverse complement strand
GCAATTACAGATTCACTTCTAGTTTGTGGTAAAGCCTCTCCATGGAGGAAACTCACACTAGCCTTTATCATCAGCTAACATATCTATGACAAGAAAAGACAAACCATAAAACATCAAATAAACATAACAAACAATAAAGATTTCAGGGTTTGAAATGCAACAGCAGAATAATCCTTAAAACATGTGAGCACATTGATGTTCTGCTCTGACTGTGACTCTTGTGTTTGTGAGGAAGCAGACGTAAAGCACTAAAAGAGCATCTGCAAGAAAAATCTGGACAGAACATGGAACATCTGGGCACACTAAAGTTGTAATGACTCAGTGTAGTTCTGTAATACTTATTTAACTTGAAACTTTTTGACTGAGAGGGGCATTAAGTAAAAATAGTAAAGGCTACATGCACACACCATAACTGCTTAAAATATAAAATCTGTAGATTTTAATATTTCTTCTTGAACTGTGTAAAATATAATTACATTTATAAAACAATCAATGAAAAGCAGTCATATAGAATCCAATGCAATCAGAACTTAGACAAACCGCACGGATCCACTCTTGATATGACCTCACTGTTCCTATACTAATTTAAATCTATACTTTATTGCATAATGCCTGGCAAAGGAAAATGTTTCATCACCTAAAAAGATGGAAACTCATTTTCTCTGTGACATCAACAGGCGGTCTTAGAGGCTAACTAATGAATAGACTCCCTGGGGTGATGCCTTCAGGGGACCTAGATAAATGATGTTATTCTCTACTGCCACCTATGTCACTCACACAGGAGAGCCCAGAGTGTGAGAGAGGGGGGAGAATTCTACTCCAAATGAAAACCCTCCTGCTACTCCGGCTAAAAATAGATGATGTAGTCTATAATTATATGCAGGTACTAGTCCTATAGACTATTTTTGCTGGACTATTTCTAACACCTTAAGGAAATAACCCTGACAGCGCTGTCATGCGAGCAGTAATATACAGCTCAATGATTATAGATTTAGAGATTGTTCAACTCTGCCTCATCTCATAGTGTTAAAATATATTCCTCTAATTCAGGGGTAAATATTCTTTCAATTTAACCACAGAATCTCTACTGTCTGATTTTTTGTATCACTGACTGACCTATTCTTTCTCAAACAAAAATAAAGCATTTCACTCAAATCACTACAACTACTCACCAGTGACAGCCTCCTGTTGTAGCTTTGAGAATGCTGCATTCATGTGATCTCGGAAACTTGGAAAATCTCACCTCCGACTCGGAAAAACAAATACTCGGAACAAATACAACTCAGAAACTCGTGAGGAAGATAACACAAAACTAGTTAATTTCAAACTAGAAATGAAATCTATTGGTGATTCAAGTATTTCGCTTTATACGTGATTATAAATGAGCGTCATCACCTTCAATGACCTTTAACAGACAATGGCCTAAGGCAGGGGTGTCAAACATACGGCCCGGGGGCCAGATCCGGCCCTCCGAGACCTTTAATCCGGCCCACGGCTGATTTTCTACTTAAATATTTTACTTATATTTTCTATTAAATTATTGGTAATTCTCTGCGCCGCTTAGCATGGCAGCGTCTTCAGGTCTTAAAATTTGTGCAGTACGTAACTTCCCCATATCGCATTTCTCCTCAAAAGTTTAATTTGTCAACCACCATTATTTGGTTAAATAACGTCGCCTAAATAAAGAGCGGTGGAACCAATAATTAAGAACACAACGCAGCCCCAGGTCAAAATACTCTGGGCACATCACTGAAGCATCGAGGCACCATGGACTGTGTGGGCATGACGCAAACTGTAAGTAACATAATCAACAATGTTCTTACAAGAAAAAAGACACTTTTTATTACTCTAACTAATAGAAACAACACAGTGAATCTTTAGACCAATTTTCTCCAGATTTTTCATAATCATAAAAAGTTAAGATTAAATTAACTGATTAATCAAACTCTATTGGATAGATTTGCGTTTCTCTGTACAAATATTTGGACTTATTGCTCTTTTTGGGGTAAATATGCCACAAGTTTATTGATTCGGCCCCTTTGGGATCAAAGTAGGTTGGATATGGCCCCTGGACCAAAATGAGTTTGACACCCCTGGCCTAAGGCAACAACTGTTAGAAAGTGTCATTAAATCGTTTATAATGTAAAGCAATGAAAAAAGTAGGGAAATTTAGGTGGAGGTGCATCCTGGTGGAGACCTGAAGCCAGACTCTTGTATTAATGAAGTACTCAGCATTACAACTTCACAAAAACATCTTAAATAATTAGTTTATCCTCAATTTGCCAACAAGAAACAATATATCCCGTCACATACTTTGCACAACTTTCTATTGGCTCTTCAAAGATAATCAGGTTATGCAAATGTTAAGTTCTTATCGTTGAAACAGGTGCACGTGTTATTGAGGTTGCTGCACATGCGCATTATCGCTCCTTTTATAAACATCTGATTTGGGGAAATCCTACGATTACGTCGCTATGTCTGAGTTTCCCAAATCACCTGAACGCAGCATTATACCTGACGTGGGCAAAAGCGGTCCACCTGAGGCCCAAAGGTTACACTGGTACATGTGTTGTTTTTCACTTGGCGTAAGCTCAGTCTGGGAGAGGAAGACAGTTGCCCG
This sequence comes from Scartelaos histophorus, assembly GCA_000787155.1. Classification (NCBI taxonomy): domain Eukaryota; kingdom Metazoa; phylum Chordata; class Actinopteri; order Gobiiformes; family Gobiidae; genus Scartelaos; species Scartelaos histophorus. The sequence continues at coordinate 11,823 of JACN01026901.1, read as the reverse complement.
TGGTTCCCTCACCCTGGGAATTAATTATCGAAAAAAAAGATCATGGTTAACCCACTTAAGCTTGTTCACTTCCCAATAAACAAGCCTCACTTAAGGTCCTCTTCTTCATTCAGCAGCAGGACACTATCCAGGTAAGAACACTTCAACAACAAATCTGTTTCCATCTTTAAATATGCTCAATTTATTCTTTTTTTTCAAGAACTTTGCTAAAAATCGCCCAAGATGCCGAGCCAGCTTGAGGGAGCCATGGATGCCCTGATAACAGTTTTCTACAATTATTCTGGAAATGATGGTGACAAATACAAACTCAACAAGGGTGAACTAAAGGAGCTACTTAACAGCGAACTGACGGACTTCCTGACGGTAATTAAGAGTTTTTACTGAATCAATCCACAATTTACTGAGAGGACGATTAGTGCTGTTAGTGCAAAGCTTGTTCATGGATAAATGAGCAGGGTAGGCAAGAAATTTAACAAAAGCAATTGATATTTTAAATTTGATATTCTGGAAAAATTATATTCACTTCAAATATTTAGTATTTTAAATCAGTGTCTAAAAATAACAACTCAAGAGATGCTTTTCTGATTCATGTAGGTAAATGTTCTAAAAAAAATGACTGATATCGATAATTTAAGTAACTTTCAAAGAGTAATGCACTTAAATTAAGAGTAAAACACACAACTCTTGTAAATAAAATGTTATACCAGCTGCCAAATGTGTTTTTTATGATTTGGGAATTGTCCTTTTTGACCTTGAAAGGTTCTGACACTGATTGTTATCCAGTGTTTGGCCGCTGCTGATCCAACTCACATCATAACCTGGAAAATAAAAGCTGACAGAGGTGAAGGAGATAGATAAAGCTATTTCCCATAAGCCCCTGCTCCTGACGTTGTGTGATAGCAGTGCGCACAGGCCTGCAGTTTTATTTGATTGACCCGAGAACACTGAAAACGGCCTATAGCCCAGACCAGTATGAACTGCCGATGCTTTGGAGATATATTTTTCTTTTTATTTGTTGTCCTTTTTCACAGAGCCTCAGGTGATCATCATCAGTGGCCTCACATTGCTGCCAAATATTGACAAGCCACTGTGATGTCAGTGCGTCCGGGCTCAAGAAACGCCAGTTAGACTAATGGAAAGAGAACCCAGGACTAAATATTTACACATATTTACAAAAAAATGAATGTTATTGGTTGATTTTACATTACCGCTATGCACAGAAAGGGTTTCAATTATCTTTTACTGAGGCACTTGAAGGAATTAACAGGTATTTTCATGCTTCAGCAAAGGGCAACAACCACACAACTGCACAAAAGAAATGTAATTAGATATTTAATTACTGTTACTGTGAAATGTAGTGATTGTTTGGTAATTTCAAGTAAATCGTTTGTAGCGGTTGTTGTTGTTAAAAGGTTTTACTACAATAATTTTTGCATTATAACTTCTGTGCGGCTCATTTAATACGATTTTTTCCTGCGGCTGCTTTGTGTTTCCCCGCAGTCCCAGAAAGACCCTCTGCTGGTGGAGAAGATCATGAACGACCTGGACTCAAACAAAGACAACGAGGTGGACTTCAACGAGTTTGTGGTTCTAGTGGCGGCGCTCACCGTGGCCTGCAATGATTTTTTTCAAGAGCAGCAGAAGAAATCCAAGTAATTACTGTCACTACTCGTGTACATCAGCTTCTCAAAGAAATGTCAACCATTTACATTTGAAAATTGGTTAATAATGACCCTGTTGTATATTTTGTGGACACTCGTTACTTTCAATGATCAACTATATCCATGTTTTTTTAAAGTGATGAAAAACTGTGACTGTAGCAATTAACAGTTCAGTATATTCTATCTTAGAAATGGTCAAAAGTCCTTAAAATATATGTAAGTGCAACCCCTGAATAGACATGCCACTATATCCTGTCACCAGTGCAGATGGAAAAACATGGAATATTTTGTACTTCAATTTGTGCAAATGAGCCTCTACACATCAAATATACCAAGATGTTGGAAGAAAAACATGAATGAATTGCCGTTTCTGTGTCTGTACGTAGTGTCTTCTGATCTTTTAATGATAAATGTATTTCTTTTGTTGCAAAGAAGTTTCATTTTTAAGTCATGCTGTTGAGTCCCAATGTCGAAATAAAGTCAAAAAGTAATTTGCATTCTGTTAACCCGCTCTAATCTTTTGCAAATGCCCAATCACTGCATAAAATCATGTTCCTAACTTACTATTAATTGCATGTCTGGTCTCTCCGAGTTTAGATTGTTGTGATTGACAAGTGGATTATATCAGGAACATTCACGCTCTGTGGAAAAAATAAAAAAATATCATAGGGAGCTGAAAAACAATGTAGATTTCTGCAGAATCAATAACTCATGCACAAAATTCAGTTAATATAAGGTGAGGTAAATTTGATAGGTGATTCATTTTGCATTTATCACTGAAAAATACAAATCTAATCTGTGAGTATCTGATGATTCATGTCACTTTAACATGAGCATAGTGATGGGCCCATTCACCATTCCATAAGGGCCAAGGATTGACCAACAATCTTCAAGTGTGAGCGTGAGCTGTGGCGTAAGGACATTTTTCTGAGGCAATAGTTGCTGCCTTTATGTGTGCAGATGGTGATTACACAAACCCTTAGTTACAATGCAAATTGGCTGTGATTGGCTGTAATTGAGCAGGATAATCACACTGGCTCTCTTGGGAGGAAGCCATGCCATAATTATGTTTTTGTTCAAATTATGAAAGGTTGCTATCAATCTGAAATACCATTTGATAATTCATAAATGTGGATATGTAGACACCCCCTTCTATAATTACAACTACCAAATATACTTTATTTCCTGCAGACGTCATCGTTTGTAGTTTGTAAAAGTTTCCTTCAGATTGCATGTTTTTTTTACTCAAAATGTCCTTTCAAGGCAGTAAACTTTTCACTGCTAATTATCTAAAAATATTTTCCTCAAATGTGTCCACCAAGTTGCATTAGCTTCATCAAATATAATGATGTTACATACAATTGTGTCCATTTTGGTTTGATGTTAGGAGACAAATCTGGTCCAAAAATATCTCAAAAATAAAGAATGAGTTATTTTGGAGATAAAGGGTTTACAGGGTTGAAGACCTTTGTTTAAGCCAAACACACCACAGTATGGAAAGTAGGCAGTGCTTGAGGAAATGAAGTCCTTCTCAAACCAGGACTGTATATATTTTCATATCTCCCCTCTTACTACGTCCAAAGCTGTGGCTTTGACTTACAGTGTCTTGGAAAGCCCTTGAAGCTCTTATCTGCCAAATGCTGAGTGTGGCGTCACCGTGTGCGTCACTGAGGTGTCACAGTCTGAGCTGAATCTATTGTCTCCTGGACCAACACATGGACAGGGAAGTATGTGCATTTAGAGAAGGTGAGATGCACTTAGTTCCACATGAGTGTTTCCGCTCTGCTTCAGGACCTTCCCTCAGGACACAGTGGCTCTATGGTCCAGCCCCATCGGTAAGATGCTTTCCATCACTCCAGTCTGCCATCACTTTTAATCACAGAACATCTAATAGATCAAACTCAACTACAATAAACACAAATATCATGCAAATATTCACACGTTTGCTTTTTTCAATCATGATCAGTATGGTGTTTTAATTTCCTTGCAGCATTCATAACTGTAAAATGACCTTTTCTGTTTCTGTCAGTGTCACATTGTCTTCAGTATCTCTGTTTCTCTGTATCTCTTTATAGCTCAACTCATCCATACAAAAATATCCCATTTATAATGTGTGTGTGTAGTTATAGAGATGTTTTCAAATAATAAAGGTGTATGTTAACATTTGTTATATATTATATTATTACATGAAATAACCTCTTGAGATGAAAGGATTTGCCTAGAAATCTGGGCAATTGCAATTTCATATCACACTTTGGAAAACATTTAAATCTACTCTTACCAACAACTCAAATGAAGACGCTCTAGTTTCAACCCAACTCTACTGGTCACTGATTACATTTTTATTATAATTATTTTTTGCTGCCCTTGGGTCCCTTGGGTCTTTCACACTGCTACTCTAGTACTTTACACAGCCTTTTACAACAATACAAAGTAAGATCGTTGCATATTCTGTTTTACTATAAAACTCTGCAAGATAAAGCAGCAGGATCTTTCCTCAAGTAAAACACCACTGAGCTACAACGTGCTCTTCCTCATAGGCGAGTTTATCACTACAGGTTTTCTCTCTGGTGAAGGTCTCATGCTCATGTTGTTCTTTTTGTTGTTGGTTTTTTGTGTGTAAGTTGATCACACTGTTAGTCATTAGACACTGTGGTACAACATATAGTAAATATTAAATCAACACCCAAGGTCACACTTTCTGATCTGATCCATGGCGTCTTTCTTTTAGGTGTTATAGATCTTTGTTCTCTTATGGTGCATGAGCTCATCAGGACAATATAAACAAGTAGCTTTGCTTTATCATGCAGTAAAATTTTATTAGAAAATGTAGATTTATACAAATTGATACAAATAAAAATTATGATATTCTTCTCTCCATTACGAATATTTTTTTCCATGATAGCGTAAAAAAAATTACAATCACTTATAACGTATAAATAAATAAACTTGACGACTGAATAAATACAATAAATACAAAAAGATGTCCAAAAACACACCTTTCTTTTAAAAATGTGAAGTTTTGTGTTACATAGCACTTAAAGACAGTGGCATGTGTGTTTTTGAACGTTGTGTTTTAATGACGGGTCGTTTGGCTGTCGTCAGTTGCTGAAGCAGAAGTCGTCTATGCTGTTGAGTTTGAAGCTCTGCAGCTCCTGACTGTTTAGGAGCCTGTAACTGAAGGACACTCGGTTTATGAACCTCCCACTGGAAACCATTCTCACCACAGTGTTTTCACAGCCAATCTTCATTTGGGCTGCAAAAAACAAACACACGCAGCACACAGGCTATTACAGCACAGCAAGAGCAAATGGGGCATGTTCATGAAAAGGACGGGAGGGAACACTTTATAATATACTGGAATATATGTTGGAATATAATATACTGGACTTCATTCATAATGGATAAACAGTTTATTAAGAATGATTCAGGCCCCCTAAGTTAATTGAGACAGTTTAACACTATGTCTGTATTACATATTATAGACTCTTGTTATGTCATCTAAAACCCTGCAATTTGTTCATAAAGAATTCTGTTTTATTCATGCTTTACTAAGTCTTATTGAGGCGTAGTAATTATTAAATGTCACAGTTACTCACTGGGGCCAGTGAATGAGATGCAGAGGTCAGTGACGGGCACTAGTTTGGACGAGTCAATGGAGTTTCCTCCCAGGAGCTGCACAAAGTCTCCTGTTTCAGCACAGCCAGGCAACAACCGCTGCTCACACAAAAGATGTTTTATGGCCAAATCTAACAAAATTCACAACACAACAAGCTCTCATTCAATGCATTCTTTATCCTAGTCTACCAACCTTAGCAATGTTATTGTAGTGGCCTAGACTGAATTCAGAGATCTCGATTTCCACAGGATAAACGATGGAAAAGCTGCAGTTTCTCTCCTGCTGTGGGATCACCATCGTGTAACTGCCCTCTGGCGACTGCGACATGACATTACACGCTGCGAGAGGGAGGAAAAAGTTTATTCCCACAAGAATGGCAATAGATATAGGTGAAGATAACAGGCTACAAAATACTTACGGAAAGGATTTACGTGCTTTCTAACCGTAATAGTGAAACTGCTGCCTTCATTGTGGATGCGGAAAAACAGCATGGCCACGTTCTGGTTGAAGCGCACGGTCTTTTTCCCAGCGCCAGATTCGCAGTAATCCACATAGCGCTCGAACAGGGGCAGAGGGTGGTCCTGGGAACTGGGAAATTTCTCCCCTTTCATCACCCAGCCATCAAAACCCTGCAAATACCAAGTCAGTGGTGAAACGATTAAGAGTTTTTCAGAACAGCAAATAAAATAGGCAGGTTAGATTTCCAAATGGACTGAATTAGACAGTTTAATCTTTATAATTTAGTAGGCACAGGCACTAATGAGTAATGTGCACTAGAAAATTATAGGCTTAATGAACCTGCCCTTCTTCTGCAACATAATTCCTGCAGGTCAAAGAGTAAGCTCCAGACATATGGCGTTCAGCTCCCAGTACAAAGCAGAATCACCATTTATGAGTGTCAGTTTCCTGTTATATGGTGTATTTTAAAGACTTTTTCCAATCCAGATGATACAAGTCTAATTATTTTCAGTTGTTAATCGTTATAGTAGCTGGGCATGGATCATTTTCCATCATTCCATCATCCAAGGAGATCCTACTTACTGCGCGTAAAGTTTCAGACGTACCGTGATGAAGTCCCCTCCTCGGCAGTAGATGTCCACATGGTCGTACTCCAGGCTGATCACTTCATTGGGATCAGCCATGAAAAACGTAGCACAGTTAAGATGAGGCCGTTCCGCTGTGAAGGTGAACTGTCCCTCCACCGCGATCATGTCCAGACAACCTGCGCGCACGGACATCAAATGCGTGAATCAGGGAGAGACAAACCCAACGAGAGATTGGACTGTAAAAATGTCTGATGTTTTACAGAAAGGAATTCACTTTTTAATTCAGAAAACATGTCTTACGCAAACTTCGGCGATAGACGTGCGCTTCGGGTTCAGCTCTTCTCTCTGGCACGTCTCTCTTGGGGTCCAGATTAAACAATGAATATAAATCATCCCTAGATATCTCGTTATTCTGCAAAACACAAAGCTTTCAGTTATACGAAAGTTAAGAGAAAAATAAAAAGGAGACGCTTACCTCGATGTCCCTGGAGTCTCCTTTGAGAGCAGATAGACACAGGACCAGTAAGAACAACTGTTCCCTAAAGGTGCGCTCCATTACGCGCGAAGCTGTCAGCAGAGTTGATTCAAGGATAAGCAATCCCCTTACCCCCGCTGCCTTTATATCCCCCCGTGTCTGGACCTCTGATTGATGCGCAGGGGGGACTTCAGCCAATTACGTGTTTGTGACGAGAGCGAGATGAGAGCGCGCGTTCAGATCCTGTGAGGAGGAGATAAACTGCGATGCTTCAGCTGTTGAGTTTTCTCATGAACAGAACACATGTGTTAACTTATCACAGTTCTAAACAACGTGAATTGTCATTACTGCAATTCAATTTAAAATGAAATATAAAGCTGTCTGTCTTTTCCACTCCATAGAATGAAAATCAGTATTTCACATGTCCACCTGTCCTGCTCCGGTGGCGTCTCGTTGCCATTTAAGACCATTTGTTGTGACTTGTGATCCTCCACACTCCTTTGACCCACTGATCACTTGGATACAATTCCATTTAACAATACTTTATAGATATGTTTCTTTATACCAGTTTTCCAAGCAGTTTTAGTGCAGACTGAGTAAGAAATGAATACTTGTACTGTTTATATCATAAGTGATTTACGTTTTCCAGGTAAAGTGGAGTCATTATGCATGTTTCTGTGAGAAGCACTTAATGGCCAGAGAGACATTTTGAATACAGATTCCAAATTGAGAATTACAAAGGGATAGGGAAATAACATTTTTACATTTAGAATTACTCCAAGGGTAATTACATACAGGATAACAATGAACTAGTTTGTTTTGTAACAAGCAAATCTATCTATATATAAACATGAATAAATGACTACATAGAGGTGACCCACAAACTGTGTTCTTCACTAAGACAAGAGCAGAGGCATGAGTTCTGTCGAGAGTTTATTAAAGCCAATGACAAATGAATTCAGACAACAGATAAGAGCTCCCAGATATGAATCCCAACATACACCAGGCCACAGGAGGAGGCTGTGACTCAACTACAGAACACTTCTCCACTTTCTTCTTTCTCTACACTGATAAAAGCCACAGGCAACACAAAATACATGCTGGTGTATGGCTGCAAAACAATAAACAGCAAAGTTACGCTCGATCAACTTTCACTTCCTCTTTTGACCTCAGTATATGTCAGGTGAAGAATACATGTGCACAGTATGTGCACAGTACTTACCTGCTGGAGTTTTTCTAGTGCTCCAATTGAATGAGAAAATGACTAATCACACTGTATAAAGTAAGCAAAAGTAATTTAATGCCGTACTTTACTAAATATCCAAGAGACTGTTTGACTGATATGAAGTGAACTCAAATTTAATTTTTAATTTTTAATTTTTAATCTCACTTCTGAGGACCCAAGAGTCCATAGCTTGTTCCCACTATTCTGACCAAGTTCAGATAAAAGGGAACCATGTTCTCAATTTTTAGGGAAATTTTGTGTCTTTTTTTGTTGTTATGATTAGAGCCACATTATGGGCTGAGCACAGAGCTTTGTTTTAGTGAAATGTGTGTACGCTGCAGTTAGATATTTTATGAGAGAGGGATCATGCACTTTTGATCAGAAAAACATATTTAGTGACTGTATAATTTAGTATTTTGTTTACACAGAGACTTATTTTACAGGTTTAATATATTACTTTTCTAACCTGTCCTTCAGTTGTCCAGGTAGAGCCCATAACTATTCTACCTCCTTTTGCTCGACTCTATAATGACACATGAATATAAATATTATCTATGGCACATAAGTATCCTTGGCTTGTGTGTGTGAAAAGGATTCAGTTCAGCTCTGTATAATTCAGGTTTAGAGACACCTTCTTATGTCATAACACGATAAGCTGCAAATTCTTGCAAATAGTGCAGAAGGGACTGAAATCCATTTCCACCGTGAGAGCTCAACACATGCAGGACATTTTTAGAATGTTTCCATCAATGGTTTCTATATTGTTCATGATATATGTACAATGGCAAAATGAATTTTGGAGTAATTTGAGATCATTCTGAGTGCACAGCTGATTTGTGAACATAGAAAAGGTTTCAAAAGCAGTCAGATACTGTCCTGTGTTTTTCTAATGCTAGTTTAGTTCTGCCTGAAATATGCTTGGCCTTGTTAACCTGTGTGGGGTTGTTTTTGTTGGACTTTTGGGTTGTTCTGACATTAGAGAATATCCCAAACCCCAAATCTGCCAAGTAGATCAGTAAACTGAAGTAAACAAATTCAGACATTGTCTATAAAATGTATTTGTCTAAACAATTACTATTTACGCAACACGTATCTTCAAATGACCCTATATCGTGTCCACTGCTGTTACCATCCTCTGTCCAGTCTATGGTTACTTACCAGGGCACCTGTACTTCTAGCGCCCTCTTCTGGAAAATGTGTTATTGTGCAAAGGGTGGAACATTTTTAAGTAATAGGATGTTATAACTTAATAACACATTAAAAAAGATAGAAAATAAATACATAAATAAATAAATAACTTTCTGGAGGTGGCATGTCTGTATGATTCTATGGAAATAAAAAGGTTAAAACATTCTATATGGAGATAGTTTTATGCCATGATGTAGAAGATTATAACTAAAGAAATAACATTTCCATGGAAACAACTCTCCTCTAGGCCAAGTAAGAGTCGGGTTTGTGCTTGCAATAAACACAACCAAAACAAGGCTAAACCTACACTAAACCTTTAAAGATCTACACTGAAATGTACCAGGGCATATGGATCTCACTCCCAGTTCTGAAAATAATTTATTTTTAATAATTTATTATCATTTATTTTTCACATAGACATTCCAAAAAATAAATACATAAATACACATTTCTTTATACATTTCTTTATAAGCCAAATGTTGTGTTTTAAATGTGCCTTTTGGTCTTAAAACAACCTTGTTATGGGTTTTAGTTAGCATGTAGCTGTAGCCTTTACGGTGCTTTTGAACTCGTAATATTTGAATTTTTCCAAAGGTATATTGGGAAAATTAGGGAAAATTTGACTCTATTGCTGCTAATGCATAAACTATATGGACATAACCCATAAATATGAAGTGAGCCTGGGGCACTTCAGCTCCACACTGAGACTGACCCTGACTTTATACTGACAAACGGTCGCCCCTCTGTCTGTAACTGCCTCGCTGAGCCTTTTCATTTGCCTTGCTATTTATGTATAAGCAGTAGTCCTACTCCTAGAGCCACTGCTACTACACTGCAACTACAACTACTACTACCTCTACTACCTTGGGTTTGAAAATCTCACAATGCAAACACTAAAAAGTGGATAAACTCTCCATTGTTTCCATCTTTCCCCATTTTACATGTTATTTCATGATCATTTTTTATCACACATATTTATGGTCATTTTCTATCAAGTTTTAACGTGTATCTATGATGTGATTTGAAACACTGTCACATCATTTTCTCACACTGTCACATAATTTCATGAAGAACATAATCACATCATTTTGAGATATTATAGTGAGTTAAAACATGATACTGCTGATGTACAGATTTGGCAGTTCTACGTTGTCGTAGAAATGGGCTGATGAATAAAACTTTAGCCACTTTTCCTGCAAGAAAACTGGTCTCAAAGGCACATTTTACACTTGTTCCCCCATGGGAGTGAGCTCTGTGTTCACACAGCTCTGTGTTCCCATGTTTGTTTGGGTTGTTGAGTTAAGGTTAAGGCCTGGTTTTGAAATTCTGATTAAGGTTAGGACCAGGGTGAGGGGTTATTGATTTACTTTAAAAAATATCTTTTAAATGTGAGAAAACAGGCCTATGGGAACACAGAGCTCCCATTGGTGTGTACGCTGGATTAGTCAGTGTTACTTCTAGGGCTGGGGAAGCAACTTGGACATAGAAACCCACATCACTGATGAGGTAAACAAGGTTAAAAGTATGAATGAAGTGTCAAAATGAATTCCTCAATGGATCACCAAAGGTTGGATATCTCTCCCTAACTTTTCTTTTTCTTGGTTATTTGAAAGAAACAAAACCTAAACCATCATTAGATTAATAAGTGATCCTTAAACAAAGTGTATGCTCCTTGGGCGTCTTCTGGGGGTGTACAGGGTCTTCTGTTGTTCAGACTACATAGGACTTTATCCTATTACTGCACGTAGTGTAGGTGGGTCTTGTGCATGTTAAGCTGCAGTTTAAATTTAAATATTCATCCAAATTTAGTTTGGGGCCAAATTTGAGCCCTGACCAGTGTCAGAGTGGCCCCAGTGGGATTGGGAAGCAAAATATTTAACAAGCTTACTTGGTGTGAAAAGTTTGAGAGCCACTGGCTTAATAGAAGTTAAGGTTACTCGTTTTGACAATCATTTTGAACCTGATAAGACCCCCTCTCACCCCCTCTCTCCACCATGGCAATTATAAAGCCATAAACTTGTTGCCCAACTATATACTATTTATTATATATTATTTAATTCATATTGACACCATGACATTAATAGATAGTCTTTCAGAAACGTGTGACATGATGTTATAGGCTTAAAGACTGGGGGGGCTGGACTGTGGCCAATGATGAGCAAGACTCAGTAGTGATTTTTATAAGGCAGCTCTGTGAATGACTGCTCAGTGGAGGTTAGCAGGGATCCGCCGGATGTGAAGCCAGGGGTGATGAGCAGCACAGTCAGAGCCTACTTATATGTATATATTTATATATATATCCACATATACATATACATGCATGTATATAAATACATGTATAGTGGCATAATTGTGTTGATTAGTGGAGACTTCTTCAGAGCGCTGGTGTGGGCGGCACAGGAGAACACGGGCCACGGGCGAAGGTGAAGCAGATTTGGTTCATCATCTATCGCGTCTGAATATGACACCGAGCGCGGAGGACGCAGCGGAGGGACGCGTCCGCCAGACCCTGATGTAGCCACACTCCGCGGCGCGACACGGAGACCGCGGGACGAGGAGCTGCTACGAGGCGTCGCTGCCGGTGCAGGGGGCTCCGGCCCACGTTTCAC
>JACN01000637.1:0-21982 GCA_000787155.1 Scartelaos histophorus | reverse complement strand
ATGATATTTCTGTTATTGTTACACCCCCACTACAGATACACTAAAGTAGTTGATGATTTTCTTCATGAAGTTGGTGGTTTACTGTTATAAAGTCACCTGCCTGTGGACCCAAAGTGGACATCTGGTCTCTGGGGATCATGGCCGTAGAGATGGTGGAAGCAGAGCCCCCGTATCTCAACCAAAACCCCCTCAGAGTAAGTGAAGGTTTAAATAGAGTGTATCAGAGTGTGGTCCTCTGGTGACATCTAGTGGTGATGTTGAAAACTGCATTCCCACCATCCTTAAAATCTCAGTCATTCTCATTTGACTCATTATTACTCTCAGTTACCTCAGAAACTCATTGAAATTTTATGCACCAACTTTAGGAAATATTATAAACTTGTATCTTCTCGTGGAGTGTCCGCCACCTGCTTCCGAGAGCGGGATTTGTCAAGATTTGTCAAGATTTGAAGTCAAGATTGATCTAAAGCTAAATATTTTTCAGTAAATTAATTGCAAGAACAGGTTTAGCAGTCGCCATACTCTGAGATCATTTAAAAAATGATCTAAAAAATGTGCTCATTTAAAAAAAATTGCCCTAATGTGGCAATTTTGCGCATCCACTATTACTGTTTGAGTTATTTAAAATTATAATTAAAATTCTCTCACTGATCTTTGTGTGATTTTTGTCCTGCTGCAGATGTGGGTGAATGATTATCCGTGTTAACAGCTTCCTTTATTGCCATTTTTTTCTTCTTTTCTTCTTCTTCTCCTTTTTGCATGTCTAATGGTTCATCAGGAAGGCTGTAGGACTTTACTTAAGTTTGATTTTAATATTTGTATTACAGTCTACAGTGACATTGTTCCTGTTTTTTTTTTTTTGTTTTTTTTTGTTGTTTTTTTTCAGGAAGTCCATGGCTTATTGTCAAGAAGTCACATGCATTTTTGCGTTTATAACTTTATAATTCTGCTTGTGTAGAAGAAGAAGAAGTGTATTTTCACTGTGGATTTCTGAAAAGACAACATGAATGAAGATAGACGGAAAACTTTAAAGACAGTTCTGCAGTGCTTGAGCCAGTTTCTATGGGTGAGTAAGACTATTTCTTCTAATACTGTAATATCAGATCATTTGCTTCAGACACAAAAAAATCAGCACAAAATGTCCCACAAAATGATTAAAGGACTTTTATTATCATTTCAACAGAGTGCCTGGGACTTTTTTGTCTACTTTTCACTCTATCACAAAACCTTTTTATATTACAACCTTGGTCATCTTCACTGGTTGTTAGTTTTGTCTTTGAGGACCACCTGTTTTAGACTTTGAACCAAGATCCCCTGAAGCTCTAACTTCTTCTGTGCTTTCATAAGATTTATTTTTCATTAACACTAAACAAGAAAATTGTACAGTTATAGTTACCAAATCTGTATATATGGTGTTGGTCTATAGCAGAAATAGTATGAACCACATGTTAATCTCAAAAACAAACTAAAAACATCAAAAATATGTGTATGAAAAACATATCACGCAGTTTGGTTATTTTTTTATATTGTGGTAATACTACTGAGACTCAATTTTGCTTATAAGTACTTATCATAATCTATTAGGCTACAATAGAGAAGAGTAAATGAATGCAGAAAACCTACAGAATTAAGCAAGAAATATGAAAATACCAACAGTTTCTCAAGTTGCACAAGCTTTCAATAATGTTTAAGTCTTAAAACTTTACCATAGTTAATGTTTACTGAATGATAAAGCTGGTTAGTCACATGTAACTTTGACCAGAAGTGGGCGATAATGTAATATAGAAGTATTTCAATATATTCACTTTATCTGTAATGAAAAAAAAAAACCTGTTTAAACGTGCCCAATGTGCTGATTAAAAAAGAAGAAAACAACTTGCTGTATTTCCTACCAAAAAAAGCGTTGGTTTTGGTTTGGTAAAGGTGCACTACGTAACATTTGTGGTTCACAGGTCACACCTTGTCTCCATGGAGATGTTATTGCTTTGCCTGGAATGTTCCACAGCATCGCACTGCATCTAGAGACTACCAGGTTTCCCAATCAATCAATAAATATGCACGTAAAATGTAAATAAATATATAAATTCAAGATATAATTTCCATTTAATCAGTTATGAACATGTAAAGGTCCCTCTCAAGTCTTAATATATGTCCCTGTTGACTGTGGCTGTGTTCTTTGTCAGCTGGTGGGCTTGACGTTGGCCCTGGCCGGACTCTACCTGTTCTTGATGTTCAGACAGAGCAGTGCCACCTTCTTCTCCCCGTCTTCGTACATGACACTGCCGTTCTTCGTCACCTTCGCCACCGCTGCGTTCCTGCTGCTCAGTGGGTTCCTGGGGTCATGGGTCAGCACCAGGGATTCAGTTTGTCTGCAAGGACTGGTGAGTCTGGGGCCACATGACGCCTAAGCAGAAAATGAAAAAAAAACTGTTATTTGAACCTGCTTGACTCCATAGAGATGTTGATCTTGAGGTGTTTCTTGAAATGTTCCACAGCTTGGCATTGTGTTTTTAATTGCTCAAAATACATTTAAAGACACAGACCTGGCTTGTAACTTGGCCTTGTGGGTCTATAGACAAGCAAATGGTGTAGCTAGAGTCCACCTTAAAAAACAAAACAAAAAAAATACAATATGAAAAAGTAAAGCATCTTATGTCAAAACTATACATATTCTAAACCAAACAATGTGTTTTTTGTAGTTTGTGTATCTTCTTTTTGTGGTTTTCTGCCTGGGAAGTACAGCTTCAGTCCTGGCCTTTCACCACTCAGTTATGGTACAAAGAAATGAAATGTAGAAATGTGTTTTGATTCTTCAAACTTAAAATTTGACCTTCTGGCCTCAGCTGGATTCAGAACTACATCCTCTCAGTGACGTGTTCAAGATCTACACAGGAAACAGCTCTGACCAGGATTCAAGGACTGTGGACGCCTTACAGGAAAAGGTAGACTTTAAATTACCACAGTTTTGCACATCATTATAAAAGGTTTTTTCTTAAAACCTCAACAACAACAAAAAACATAAACTGTTCTATTACAAAACAAGATATTTTAGAATAAGGGACTTTACCATCTTCCATGAAAATTTACAATCAGGAAACAGAAAACAACAAAAAAAAAATTATCCACAATTAAAATAACCTGCACACTATATCACTTTTGGGACATGGCACCTCATGCATGATTTCATATAAATTGAAAGTTAACACCACCATTTTTTTATCACATTGTGGAATATTAGAGCCAACTGCACATTTCTGTGGATCCAATTTCATTTCCTTCAGGCCAAATGAAGTCAGGTTTGTAAACATGCAAATAATAAGAATAAAGACGCTGTTTGTCAGTGCAATAAAAACACACTTTTTTAAGATTTAATGTTGGTCTATTTTTACTAAAGGGTTGAGAATAAGAGTAAACAATGGGAACAATGGATCTCTTTCTGTTCCATAAATCAGAATACAGTGTGATTGTGATTCAGATGCAGTGCTGCGGTGTCCAGAACTACAGTGACTGGAGGGACACTTCCTGGTTTATTCACACTGGAGGTCACACGCTGCCCCTCAGCTGCTGCAATCGAACCTTCACCTCCTGCAACGGCACTGTGCTTCAGCCTGATCACTTTTACCAAATGGTAGGCCCCAAATAATATGTATCACAGACAAATAAATGATACATAGAAGTGCACTTTATGGTGGAGTTTCTTTTAGAGTTATTTTTTAAATATTTTTACCATCTAGTTGTGGCTTTTCTTGGTTCTTTGTATAGACCTACATTTAAAAAACATTAGAATATCAATGCTGCTTATGTTTATGTTATTATGTTTAACTTATATGACTTTTTGCAAATCTAACCATTTTTGTTTTAGGGCTGCAAAGTAAAGCTAGAAGTGTTCTTTCACTTCCTTCTGGATATTCTTATGTTGATGCATGCAGTGGTTTTTCTAGTGCTGGTAGGTCAATAAACTAACTTTACGTCCTCTTTCTTAACTCCTCCAGTTTACACCATATTGCTGCTTTCAAGAGTTAACTGTAATATGATTTTCTGTTTCCACAGGTGATTTTGCTTGTGCCTGCTGTGATGTTGATGAGGGAACCACTTTTTTCTTATCAATATTTGGAAAAAAGAGGAATCTTAAAATGAAACTGTGGACTTTCTTATAGCCCAACAAATAAACAAGAACAACTGGCATAGGGTCACTGTCTGCATCAGTGTTTGACCTAAAAATATGAGCTATACCCAAATGTGATTCATGACCGCTGCTGTATGAGAACAATCTGGTCTTAATATGTGGTCTTAACTTTGTGACGTTGCACCTGATCTTCTCCTGTAGATGGCGCCACTTAAGTAGTTAGGTTTTCCTGTAGAACTTAAATCAAAAGTCTCGGTTAGACCTAGGCTAGAATTATTTTTCGACACACATTTTACTCATGTAGCACATATACCAGTATCTGCTTTAGTAGTTCATATACGTCATTTTTATTGCAGCAGTAGGAGACATTGCGTTAATGAATGACTAAACTAAACCTATAAAAAATACTTCAGATAAAGACAAATTTGAGTTGGTCAACATTCACCAGAGATGATTCAAATCACCTGCATATGACAGGTTTGACTACTCATTTCAGCAAAACATAGTTAACATAATTATATTTAAGATTTTATGGGCAGGAGATGTGACATACCTACAGATAATTACACCTTTAACCTAGTAACAATACTGTAAAAAAAAGTTAAATTGTCACTGAATTTGAGTATTCCATTTGAGATCTCACCCGCCACATCCTGTATTTTTGACTTTTCATTTCAACTTTTGTCCACAAATTGCCACTGATGTAAAACTATGATAAATATCCAACCAAACCCAGTACTAATTGGAAAAACCTGTCATACACTCAAAGTAACCCTCTTTATTTGGTCAGGCTGGGGATTGAGACACAGGGACACACAGGGTTTTTGCAGGGTTAGCGTAGAACTGTACAACAAGCAGCAGCTTTTGGATGTGTAAAAATGTGTAAAAACAGTTTAGATTGATAATGAGAAGAAATTTCAAAAGACCATCCTATTTCACAAAGAGTTCAGAACCAAACTTAAGGCCTGGAACAATTATAATACAGCAAATACAGCATTAACAATGAGAATACTGACATTATTATCAGATTTAACCTCGTGTTAAGTTGATACCGTGTTCAAATAGAAATGTCAAACTAGTTAAAGGTTAAAATGAACGGCTAGTTTTCCTCTAGAAAGTCATGATTCTCATCCATCCCAAAAGCCTGATTTAGAATTTTATCATTTTAATAGTGCAATGGTGCTGTAATTGATGCACTTTGATTCTTTCTTTGGAAAAGGTACAAAAACTGAATAAATTCTCACCTTTGTAAGGATTGATGACTGTTGATGGAAACTGCCTTATATCTGCCTTATGTGGGGAGCAATGTTTTTTCCCCTTCAAATAGAGGTGTAGGATAATTTTACTTTTCAGCAATCTTTATCTTATTTATCAGTACTAAATAAATATCACAGAGCTACCTGTAAACAGAGTGAGATTAGCATGTTAAGGGCAGACACCACTCCAAAACCTGAAAACACAAAAGGGACAATTACATATTTGTGTTAAAAATAAACATTAAAAATTAAAAATGAAACAGGAGCAGCCTCTGGAAGGGTTAGAATTGTTGTTTAGATGCCATCCTAAAATTTCAAAACTCCAGGGTTGGTAACATCAAATAAGTCAGCGAACATCTGCTACAGTTTCCACAAATGATTTTCATGTCTTACAGTAGCAAGACTTTAAGTACATATAGGTTATATTATGAACTAATTAGCAATGTTTAGCTTAGTAGTACAAAATCAACATGGCAATAATAAGACTGGTTAAAATGGGTTAGATGATGCAACCCCAAACAGTGTATAGTGCAGAACAGTTAATGTAATGGCAGCTAAAATTAATAAATTATCTTTGTTTTTTGTTTTTTTTTTACCTTAACAGTGCTCAAAAATGGCTAGAAGATTCCAGCATTTATTCACCTCTGGGTCTTTGGGGGAAACTGGCTGAAGTTCAATCCAAATAATGCAGTTTAGGTAAAATCTTCCAGCAAGGTGATCTGGAGCAAGTTAAGCTCAGGATCAAGATTGGTTCCTGAACAGTGCACACAGACACAATGGGTCAAGGACGGGTTGAATGCAGAGTATGAATTTCACAAAATACACCTACCTCAGCTTACTTCCACTGTACAGTAGTTGGTATAAAGTGGCAAACCTGAACTCCTAAAGGTGCTAAGACGTCTCATTTTGAGTGTAATAGCAGATTGACATACACAATAATACATAAAGGTCCATCTGTAGCTCTTTCTCCCAGAGTACGTCCATACAGCTGGCCACGGTCATCAAAGGAGTATGCTATTCTGAATTGTTCTGTTCTTTAATTTCAAATGTTCAGAAAAACATACTTTTTTAAGTTCTAGCCCCTACAAGGCCACTCAACACGAGCATAGTGTCCACAGGAACCTCCATGCTCCTCTCCATCTGCTCAGTGCTACACACAGGTTCTTTGTGGAGGACAGTGGGGTGTTTGTGGCAATACTTGGTGCAGGAGATCCATTGGCAGCAGTGCTTACTTGTATCCTGTACAAACAGCTGAAGCAAATGCCATTTTCTATAGGAAGCATCCTTCTCTTGTGTTCCATCCTTCTCAACTATATGCACATTTAAATCAGATCCAGTGCGAAATAAACAAAGCATTTCCTTTAAACTAAAGCACTGCTGACTCTAGTATGCACATTCTCATTTGCATCAGCATTTGTGTTTCCAAGTTGTGTTTGCTCCATATTTGAAATCTGAATATGGAGCTTTATGGTTTGAGTGTTGCATGTTTTCTTCTTTGTGCATTTGGATCTATATTGTCTATCTTTGTTAATTACAATAAACTTACATTACATTAAGTTTAATTAATGTTTAATTAAGTTTACATTAATTGCTTCCAAATTTGGATTCAATTCTTTTAATATACATCTTGTTTCTATGAGTCATTGTGTTCCATTTAAATGGCCCATAGTCAGAGTAAATTTCATTGTATTTCATAATGTTTCAAGTCATAAATTTTTCCATGGTTTGATCCTTTGTATTAAGAAGCAGTGGCTCAGTATGAACAGTGGTGGAATTTTAACACATTTCTTCTGAAATACCAAGGCATTTAATTTGAGACACATTTTGCTTTTTGAAATGAAAGCCATTTTGACATAAAGGCCCTTTCATATGGTTTTGGTTTTGTTTTTGTTTTTTCATTTTATTGATTAAACCTTTCCATTTATTTTCATCTTCATTCAAAAAGGGCCTCTTCGTGAGTTTGCACATCCTTTTACCAGACAATTTCAGGATACAAAGCGATACAATTTGTCTGACAGATGTTTCTTTTGTCTGTGCCTCAGAGCAGAACAGACACTACAGACTGCATCATAGAATGTTTAAAGAATATAGAGAGAGACTAGACTTTATAAAGAATATATAGAGAGACTAGACCAGATAAAGAATATTTATAGTCTAGACTATATAAAGAATATATAGAGAGACCAGATGGGATAAAGAATATATATATAGAGAGTCTAGACCCGATCAAAATATATACAGTCAGCCATATACAGCCATATAGACACCCTGCTGGTAAGGTAATTAAGAAAAGTGTCCCACATAAAGCTGATACAAAACCCTGGACATTTTTAATTTTAATTTAATTTTATTTTTTTGAGGGGTCCCAAAAGGAGAACATACGAGTCAAGACCATGGTAAAAATTTATTGGAATATTAAATTAAACGTGTGCACAATAAAGTACAAGTACAAAATGTTTTTGGTATGAGCAGCTGCTGCAGCCCACAGTGCATGGATGTATAGTGCGGTGCAGAGGCGTGGCACCATCAGGGGCAGCACAGCCACAGTCTGCGGCGCTGTTCACGTCGCATTTCGTGCTTCCACTCTGTTCTTCTGCTGCTGGCCCCCGTCGAAGATTAAACTGGATTAATAGGAGGCGAAAAGCGAGTCTCTATAAAAACTGGTAAGAAAAAACACATAATCCCGCATGTGGAGTACTGAGCAGTTTCACGTTTGCTCTGGATGTGGGGAATGCGGCTTGTGTGGCCCGTTTGTTAGCATGGCGCTAGCTGTTTGTGCTAATGTTAGCCTAGCTGCAGCACAGGCCGCTCTTGTCACGGATAATGGACGTTGCCTTCCACATTTCGACACATAATTTACGACATGAGCTTAGCAGAATTCGTCTTTACTTCACATAATCCAAAACATGTGTCTGGTAAATCAAATGAATGCATTAATCGGTGCGGACAAATCGTACAGTAGCATTAGCTGCTACGTTGCCTTGGTGATAGGCCTGCCCGCGTCACATGCGTGCAAATCGTAGAGTGTAAACACGAAATTACTCTAAAGAGACAAATGGAAGCAAACATGTGATATAGCGTTACTGCTCGATTTAATCAACACGTGTATTAATATGGGGTAAGAAAGAACCATTTTCTCTTTTATACACAGCTGTCTTTTGTCGTCTGGGGGCGTTGTGTTTTTCTCACGCTACTGGACACGATGAATGAATGGGTTCACCTTGTACGCAGAATGAACATTTCTATTATCATAAATAGACTCAAAATTGCTCTGCCTTTGCGTGCATCACTTCATTATAACTATCTGTTGTGTTTAGTGCAATCTGTTATTTTTTTATTAATGTTATGTTGTTTTCTTATCACCGTTATACTGTTGTTTCATTAGAAAAAACAGAGCAGGAGTTGTTTTGTTTCATTCACCCATGTTTAACACACACACAAATCTTGCATATTTAGGCTTCTGAGTTGTTTTCTCAAACAGAAAACCCCTTCTTTCACCTTGTATGTCATTTGGAAATACAGGAAGTGCTGCACTGTGATTTTAAACTCCATATATTTTCTCTAGAATCATTTGACATTCCCATAGATGAAATGATTCAATCTCTACTGAAAAAAAGGTCAAAGGTAGGCGGTAACTTGAGAGCTATAGTATCATGACATCACAAGGTGGAACATAGCACTTTGAGCTCTAGAGATTAAGACCAACTAATAATAAAGGCTTACTCAAGCATGTGTGAATGAAGCAAGACCACTCCAGGTATGTTTTTGAGGAGGTTTCAACATGGCTTAAAGCTCACAAGAGTCAATTTTGTGTAATATAGGACCTTTAAACCAGGAATTTCCACTTCACTTGAATAGCTTATGTGTATTATTGATAATTTTATCACATCAATTATTTTCCATGCTTTTCTCTCAGCTTCCAGAGCAGTGCGGTGTCTTCATGGCAATTCGAGGACATTCAAAATACACAAAAGTAAGTATTGCTGTCTAGGTCAACTCTAGGTCCTTAATGTCCTCATGCAAAGAAAAAATGAGAAACAAATGCACAAAAGAAATTAGTATTTTTTTATAGATACTACATCATTACATTGGACTCAACAAAAACATGCTTTACTGGTATCAGTTTGTCACAAGTGGGCCAAACTCAAACAGTGGCTCTACACACTAAAGTCAATGCTCACGGTCGAGTACAAACCTTTCATTCATTGCTGGTGTTTCCGAAGGCCCGGACCACACAATTACACCCCTCTTTTTCTGCATGAATGGATGTTTGCCAGGTCACATTCACAGCACTATCTCCTAAACAGTAAAGGCTACATAAGATCACTTTTAATGCTGCCTTCGTGCCTCCAAAAGTTGGCCATGTAATCAAACAAGAATGCGGATTGGTAGTCAAGGCTAAATGTATAAGCCTAAAAATATCGGATTTGTTTGTTTTTATTGAATTGCTTTGTCACCACATCACAAAATTGTTGGTGATCTTATCTAAGTAAACTACATTACAATTTTTTATTAGATTGAATGACTATTTTAATTGATCCTGGATGAAAATATACTCAACAATACATATTATATGTATACTTCTTGTGCATATGAAATCCTTTACTAGTTATTGACTGGGTCCCTTTATGTTAGGTTAGTTTATTTGCCATTTATAGGAAAAAAATTACATTGGAAAAACATGTGCAAAAAGCTCAAAGGGCACCACATCATTGGGAGAGTTGGCATATCCACTGAACCACAGGTTGGCGGTGTGATTCCAGCTCCCCTAGATGAATGTTGTCGTTTTTTCCTTGGGCAACACACTTAATTCCCCTCTGTCCCAGTGTCTGCGTACACTGGTGCATGAATGTGTGTGTGAATGGGTGAGTGGTTCCTTGATGTAAAGTGCTTTGAGAGCCTTGAAGGAAAAAGCATTGCATAAACGCGATCATTTACCATGTACTTTGTTTAGCAGGAGGTGTTTGACATGTCGAACGGTTACGAAGACCACATGGGCGGAGATGCGGACAAGGACGCAAAGACCAATCTGATCATAAACTACTTGCCCCAGAGCATGTCCCAGGAGGAGCTGCACAGCCTCTTCAGCAGCATCGGGGAGGTCGACTCTGCGAAATTGATACGGGACAAAGTGCAAGGTAGGCCCCAGCTTTAGAGGGATATGGCCACGGCAACCCAATATGCAAATAAGACAGACCTGATAAGGGAGAGCACGAACCAAATTTTAGCTTGTAAATTTTGATTAGTGTTTTATTTATTTATAGCAGGAGTTTTCAGAATTTTCAAATTTGTTTTTAAATATCAAATTTGTTTCTTACTTAATTTGGGCATGTTTTCCAAATAATTTTACCTTAATTAGAGCTGTTTTATTTGTTTCTACTCAATTCCAATAGCTTTTCAATTTGTTTGCTTCAAATAGTACGCAATGTTTGGATTTGTTTTTTGCTTTTAATGATTTGTTTGTTTTTTCACAGATTTTTTTGAACTTTTTTTGTTTTTATTTTGTTGTTTTCCTTTTTTTTCCTCTAGGCCACAGTTTAGGGTACGGATTTGTTAACTATGTAAACCCTAGTGATGCAGAAAGAGCTATCAGTACTCTGAATGGACTAAGACTTCAGTCCAAAACTATCAAGGTAACGTGCAAACAGGTGTTCTACAATTCTCAAAGCAAACTTGTTCATGTCATAACTCTCTATTGTGGCTCTTGTGCTGTTGCTAACTAGCTTTAGTCTCTGTACATGTCCCGAGGCTTCTCCAGCTCACTGATCGCCCTCTGACATGTTTGTTTCAGTCTACCTTTTAATTTGACCTATTTTACTTTAATTTATACTTTTATACATTTTATATTTATGCATTCTGTTGGTTTCTATGTACATCCATCTAGGGCTGGGCAAAAATACTGTTGTGTAAATGATCAATTACCATATACCAACAACACTTGACAAGGCTGTGCTCTCTGAAGTGATCAGTGACTACTTTTATAACTGTTACTTGTTATCTTCAATATAAACATACTCTCAGAACAGTTATTAATCAAGATAAGATTATATTATCTATTGTGATTTGCAATGAAAATAGATAGATGGATATGCTTTATGCCTTATTCCTTTAATACTACTAATAATGCAGGTAAATATTCTCTTACAAATAAGATTTTAAGTTAAACTACTTAGTATTTTATTGACTTAATAGACATTATAATGGTTAGACTAGTTGCCACCAGGAATGGGTAATCAATTCAATTGTTGAATATTGTATTATGAATAACTATTTTATTATTATTTATTTTTATCACCCTCAGACCTATAGACATCCCAACATATTTATCAGAAGTTACAAAAAGCCAACATTCTCTATATATTTTGATGTGCAGTGGTGGTATGGTGTTTTGCATTATGCCCAGCCCTACATTCACATTTTATTTATCCCCCTCAGATGTTCATTTATTTATTATTTTTGCATTAATGTTTCTATTGCTTCCACCCCACACATCAGTTTTCTATCAAATCTGTACATAAGGTTAATATATTTAAATGAAAAATGACAATATGAATGTTAAAAAAAATCTCAACTACTATATATAGACAAAATAATCAATACTAAGTGGATAATAATTAGCAAAGCATTCCTTATTATAATCCACTAATCAACTTGACTTGCTCTAATGCTTTTGCTGCTTGTTCTTTGTAGGTTTCTTACGCGCGACCGAGCTCTGACATTATTAAAGATGCCAACCTGTATATCAGCGGCCTGCCTCGCGGTCTCAGCCAGAAGGACGTGGAGGACATGTTCTCCAGATACGGGCAGATCATTAACTCTCGTCTGCTTATAGAACAGGGCACAGGTACGAAAGGTGATTGACGTCCTTGCTATTTCTATAATTGGTTCTTTTTCATGTAACATTCTTGTATTACAGCTTAGGGGCAAGTTTAAAAATAGGGACAAAATGTTGTTATTTTACTGAATGTTGTCAAACGTCAGCGGTTAGAAATGCTATTGGTTCAATTAAAATAAATGTGTACTACGTAACTTTTCTGGTGGAGGGACTGTTAAGATGTTAGTGCATTCTTATTGTTAGCAGGGTCACCTCTCCACAGATCTACCCTGTACATCCTGGTGGTGTGACTTTTCACTTCCTGGTTGTGTGACGCTAACTGTAGGCTCTGCTGTCTCTGTCTGAAGCTTTGTTACTCAAGACTAGACTTTAATCTAATGTGTTTAAATCAATTTTGTGTTTTATTTCTTGAGTTTTCAGACTAATTTAAAACAGTGATAGTTATTGCTTATGTGTGTATTATGTCACCATGGTAACTGATGAACATTAAAATACATAGACACCCACAGCACCATGTTACAGCAAAGTATCAATAAATGAAAGTTCTTGGATGATTGCTTTTGGTCAGCCATGGGTTTTTTTCTGCATCTAGGTGCGTCTCGTGGCGTTGCGTTTATCCGATACGACAAGCGCGCAGAGGCGGAGGAGGCAATCAAAAATCTGAATGGGCAAAAACCTCCCGGAGCCACGGAGCCGATAATCGTGAAGTTTGCCGCGAATCCAAACCAGATGAAGAACGCTCAGCTCGTCCCTCCACAGGTGTTCCCCAACCCCTCCAGGCGATTCGGAGGACCTCTGCACCACCAGGCCCAGCGCTTCAGGTATGAGCTTCATTCTGGATTAGAGCTTGTTTTTGATCACGTTCAGCTCATGTGTGGAGAGTGAAGCTCACCTGAGGCTCTGTCTGAAGCTCTGTTACTCAAGTTATCTGAGCATTTTTTTAAATGCAGTCTGACCTGAAAGAGTTGATTTAGTTGGAACTACAACATCTGTGCTCATTTTTGTAAAACAGGTTCCTCTCGGATTACAAGTCATAAACTAGGTTGCACTAACCAACAGTTTTTCAGTTCGTGACTTTTTTGATCTTTTTGGTTGAAAAATTAAAGCCTTAAATGACATTAAGTGATTACAGGTTCCTGAAAATCTCCGTATAATTTCAGTATTCTGACCATCTAAAAATCTACCATTCTGTGTTTGGAAATGTGTCTCTCCATAGACATGAGTATGACCCGGCAAGCCAACTCCGAGGTAGAAGTAGTTCATTTGCTATATATTTTCTTATTTAGTTCATTGCGATTCTTATTTCACCTGTTTCAAACATTTCTTTATAATTGCATAAGCCACCATATTTGTTTTGCAACACAGAACCTTTCTCTGGTTAATATATACCAATCTATTTTTGGAACTTGGGCTGAGACAAGTGTGAAGCTCACAGCTTTTTAATACTGTCTGAAAATTTACCTTCACCAATCAGAATAACTGTTTGAGCACTAGGGATACAGCTATACAGCTTTCTCATGGTTCTATATGCATGTCTATACATGGGTCAGGGAGATAATTATCAGTAAACATAACATTTTATTCAATAATCCTTGATAGTCATTGTTCAAATAATAGTTGAGTTAGGCCTTCATGGGGTGTCTGTGAAAGTGTGTCATGATACTGTGCTGGAGGAGTGACATGACTGTCGCTAGTCACTCATTTGTATTGTGAAGGTCATATTGAATGATTCAATGTCATATTGAGTATTGTGTTGCATCTTCAACAAACATGTGAAATAACCTTATGAATATTTCTAATGGAAACTCCATATAATATGACTATACCTGATCACATCAGATCTCTGAAGCTGAGCAAGCTCAGGCCTGGGTAGTATTTGGATGGGAGACTGCTTACAGCTGTCATTGTGTCTGAGACAAGACACTTCACCTACATGGCTTAGTATGAATGTAGTGTTGACGTGAGTGTTGGTGGTCAGAAGGGTACGTGGTGCAGATTAGCCGCCTCACATCAGTCAGCCAGCTGTGGCTAAAAAATGTACTGTATCTTGGGTATCTTGATAATTGCTTTGTAAATCCAATATATTATTTATGATTATGAAGATATTACAGTGCTGAAATTAATCTTCCTTTTTTCCTTGATTTCCAGGTTTTCCCCGATGGGCGTGGATCACATGAGCGGGATGGGGGGTGTGGGCGTCCCCGGCAACAGCAACAACGGCTGGTGCATCTTCATCTACAACCTGACGCAGGACGCCGACGAGAGCGTTCTGTGGCAGATGTTCGGCCCGTTCGGCGCCGTCACGAACGTCAAAGTCATCCGCGACTTCAACACCAACAAGTGCAAAGGCTTCGGCTTCGTTACCATGACGAATTACGAGGAGGCGTCCATGGCGATCGCGAGCCTCAACGGTTATCGCCTTGGAGACAAGGTGCTGCAAGTGTCCTTCAAGACCAACAAGGGGCACAAGTAAGAGAAGAGACAATCGAGGGAGTTCAGTGGTAAGGAGGCGACATATACCAGGCTTTTATTTTGAAAAGTTTGTAAAATCACTATTCTGCACCTTTTGTATTGCGTTAAAGAGTATTTGGGAAACTGTCTTTTTAAATAGCTCCTGCAGTCTTTGGGCTCTCAGAGCATAAACACACAAATGCAAAAGTGTTTAAAATACAAGAAGGTTTTGGTTTCAAGCAAATGTAAAATATGTCTAAAAGTTATTTGTTCTTAAGGATTTTAATGGTAATTTATAGTCTAAAAAAGAGGGGAGATGTTCCTCAAATCAACTCTTATTTAGAAGTAGTTGCCTTAAATTATCATCTTAAAGACTCTTAAAGATGCTGCCTCCAGTTTGTTTAAAAGCAACGCGCTTTTACTCAATATTATAATATCACCACTGACTACATATATCAAGCAGTGTAATTATATGGAAATGTGGTTTATGTTGATATCTAATGTGGATTTATTTTAGTTTGTTAAATATAAGGCCCAGTATGAAGTAGGGAGTCTGAATGGACCAAAGGGAGGTGATCAGGCCTGGACTAGAAACAGCATTTAGGAAGTTTGAGAAGAGGTACTTAAGTTTGAACTGACTCAGAGTAAAACTATTAAAGGTCCACTTTGTAACTTTTCTGATTTTTTTAGGATCTACCACCTGCTCATCTTCAAGGAGATTTAGAGCCCATAGTATCACATTAAACGTGTCGATTTTCTTGCAGACAAGCGGTTTACCCCACTAAGAAAATGGTTAGATTAGGATAAAATAAAATGAATAAATAAAACAAATAAATAATGAAACTTTCCAGACAAATAATCTTATTGCCGATAAGCAGGTGGAATTTCTTCCAAGTTACATCGTGCATCTTTAAGTTTGCAGTTTATTTTGATTTATTGTTTTGTTTTGTTTTTCAGAATTATTTTGATTATTTTCTTTCTGAGTTACTTTTGGTTTTGTTTTGTTTCTGTTTCTAGTGGTTAATAGGCTTTTACTAAGTGTTAATGAGTGCTTTCTGAAACCGCATTCTGTTAACTATTTAGTTTTGATTACTTTTCCTTGTTTTGATGTTTGTTTTGTTTCCTTTTCAACATAAATCATTAAATTTTATTTCATTTTCATCACATTTTTTGTTTGGTTTGTTTCTTTTCTTTTCTTTTGGTTATTTTTTAGCACGTTTGCATGCAGTATACATAATCACAAAAAAGAAACTGAAGGAAATTAATAGAAGTCCATTTTACTCCTCATTTTAGACTTCTGGCTTTTTTGAAAATCTCACACATTTTCTAATTTTGTAAAAGGGGTTACAGAAGACAAACTTACACTGGCTAGTTTCTGTATCTGAAAAAGATAACAAGGCTTCTAGTTTATAAAATAGTTTCTGAGCAGTTAAAATTTGGAGGTTCAGTTCTTCAAGCTTGACACTAAATTGTTAATTACAGTATGTGGCTGTAAACCTACACATCATGAAATATCAAATGAAATATTGGTAAAACATGAAGGTAGAAAATGTAAAAGAGCAAGTTAATTCACATAAATGTACTTGAAAATTTGTTTGAGATGTTGGAGCACTGAAAATTTTCCAGATCTTTTTATTATTTCTAACCTGTACAGTCCTGATGTGGGAATATCCTGCCTGGAATTCATGGATTTAAACCACAGTCTATGGTTTCAATTTCCTGTTAGACGTGACATTTTGAAGACCACTGAAATAATTTGATCATTCTGATAATTCCTCAACATTAACTAGTACCAGAA
Organism: Scartelaos histophorus; assembly: GCA_000787155.1. Classification (NCBI taxonomy): domain Eukaryota; kingdom Metazoa; phylum Chordata; class Actinopteri; order Gobiiformes; family Gobiidae; genus Scartelaos; species Scartelaos histophorus. The sequence goes on along the minus strand of JACN01000637.1, from coordinate 5,516 downwards.
GCCCACAAATATTTATTTCCTTTATATGTTTAACAACTAATCTGTTTTCTTTATCGCAAATTATCGCCATTTGAACTAATTAACAGCCCTGTTGGTTTGTAAATTTAACATTCATTAGTATTGAAGAACATTTACAAATAATAAAATACACTTTCATTGAATATTATGAGCTAGTTGCATGTTTAAGACGAGGTTGTAAGGACTAAAGTAGGAACCACTACAGTATTTGGCCCCTGTTGTGTTTACTAAGAGTTGTAAAACATTTCCACTCTAATCTATTATTAAAATTCTAATTAATTTAGATGTATCTTAATTGTTTGTGACATTTTGAGCATATCTATCTGTTGTGTTTGTGAAGTGATTATGTCTTTTAATATTCACATTTTAACACATTAACAAAAAAAATAAAAAATAAAAACACTATTTAATATGAGACGATCAGCAATAAATCCTCAAAACACAACTGTAGCTTATTCATTTTATTCACATTTAGAGAGAAATATTCCTGGTTCCATAAAGCTACAGTTGTACAGTGTCATATGGAAATGTGCATTTGTTAAAATAACTAGAATTCAGAATGTTACACTTGATTTGTTTGACTTTTGTTTTGCAGTATTTATATTTTAATATATTCATGTGTATATAATATTAGGTTAATTATCTCAGTTGTTCCTTCCTGTTCTTTTTCACCTGGCAGACATTTTTGATTGAAATATAGATAACTGTATGTTAAAGTTTAAACATATCTTTTAAAAAGTCATGTAATCTAAAACAAACTGATAAAAATACAGAATAAAAATGACTCAAATCTAGTTAAACCTACCCAAAACAAGTATTCTGAATTCATGAGGTTTTAACTAGTGCACGCTTCTTTCTTTTTTGCAGCTCTCACATCTGTTAAATTATGTGTAAAGTGTGTATTTGATGTTATTTAAAAACATATTCAGTGCATTTCGGGAGGGTGGGTTTTCACTGAGAGGTGCAGCTAAGTATAGCGGTAGAAAACATTTGCATTTTGCCTTAATTTTAAGTGTTTGTTGTTTACATTAAAGAATATTTATTTGGTAATGTCATTCTTGCTTGACTGACTGATTGATTGAAACCCTCAATTTCATCTTAAAGGGACCATATTACACTATGTTCTGATCTATGTTATAATGTTGTTTCCTCATCACACACAGACCTGAAGTTGTGTTTTATTCCATTCACACATGTTTAAAACTCAATCCTGCAAAGGCTGAGCTCTTCTCTCAAACGGAAAACTCGCTGTTCCACCTTGTGATGCCTTGTGGTAATACAGGAAGTGCTCTACTGCGATTTTTAAACTCCTTTAGATGATTTCAGCCCTGGAATTGTCAGTCTCTACAGAACTAAAAGAGAAAGGTAGCTCTTAAGTTGAAAACTACTGCTTCATGACATTACAAGTTGGAACAGAGCATTTTGAGCTTTATAGAGGCTAATAATAAAGGGTCACTCATATATTGAGTAACATGACTTAAGCTCGGCCCTTTACGCAAAGCTCTGATATAAGGATCAATGACGTGTACATACTTGAAAACATAATTGAAAAAATAGAAACCCTCGGACAATATTTGCTGGAATATTATGGGGGAAATATCTGTACAAGAAAACTCGATTTCATGTGGAACTGCAAAACACTTGAAATGTGATTTGTGACATGTGATTTGATTGAAAGTAATTTAAAAAAAGATTAAAAATCAGCACATGGTCATGACATTTTAACACTTTAAGTACAAAAAACATGCAGAATGATTTCTGAAAAAATGCTTCTATGGAGGTCAGAGGTTCTACAGGAATGTGCAGAATTTATGAATTATGAAATCTGAACCTTTTAACTAAAGAAACTGCAACTGGACACACGTCATGTCATTGACCCATAAACGGATGAAGTCGCTACAGATTTTCCCGTAGCCAGTTTATATGGTCTCTTATTACTTTCTGTGTCACTTTAAACTCCAGATTTGAGACTAAACTAAAGCATCCGTGAAAGCCGTCCTCATAGTGGACACTGGTCACCTGCACCCCGGCCTCCTCCAGGCGCCGGGCGTACATCAAACCGTCATCTCGCAGCACGTCAAACTCACAAGTCATGACATAAGCTTTGGGACATTTGGATAACACCTCCGGGTCGGCTAAGAGCGGAAAGGCACGGACATCCAACAGAGCAGGGACTTTCTCTGTAATCCCGGCCAACCCTTTCTCTGCCACCACGGGTCTGTTGTTCCTGTGGTATTTCGGAGAGAGCAGTTTTTTCCAGTCAAATCGAGCTCTTAACTCGGGGGTGAGGTGAGTCTGCTGCAGGGAGCTGTGCTGGTTTAACTTAACTTGGTCCCGTAGTGAAAGGTCAATACCTAAATACTGCATCCAATACTTGATCAGATCATCTATAGGTAACACGGGGACGTTATGGTTTTGGAGATCAGACGGAGTGTTGAAGTCCAGAGCCTGAAGAGCAGGGTAAATCAAAGTCTGGACACTGAATTTGTTACTCGTGTCGGGGCCTTGAGAAATCTGTGAATAAAAAGAACAAGTCAGATTAATAAGTAGCAACTATGAAGCAGATATTTTTAACTTTCAGGCTATCGTAGTAGTCTTAAGTGTACAGGCTTTGTCTCTCCTTTAGAGTCAAAAATTAACCTGGGTTGTCGGGGCTTTAACTTGTAGATAGAAAATACTCATCTTGTCATTCTCAGAGTATGAACAGACTCATTTGAAAGTGTCTCCAGAATTCCTCAAATGAGCTGCAGCGGCTACACTAGCACTGATCAGTAGCTGCAGGTGCTGGAGTTTAGGTAGTGACGATTCAGATCAGAACGTCCTTTTACCCCAGTTTTAAACCAACTAGGTCTTGTACAATGTTTTTGTAACCAAGAATAAATCAACATAACTATTATAAACCAATATTTGATTTGAGCATGTTTACTGTCTGAGGAAACAGGTCATGTTTGCTTCATGACATTTCCAATCCAATTCTTGTGTGCCCTTTTTTTAAAGACTATAAGACAGCATAATGTTGCCTATTAATATAAATATAAGATATAAGTAATAATAACTGAACCATTTAAATTCAAAACTTTCTACCTTCCTATCCTGACTTTAACTTTGACTCACGCCTCAGCATGAGTTGAACACAGGTTATAACACAATACTATATTCTCATAATATTGGAGACCTCCTGGGACACTGCTGCTGCCAGGTTGCCCCCGGCGCTGTCTCCGGACACGCCCACTCGCTCTGGGTCCACTGAATATTTGGACAAAACCTCTGCGGACAGGAAGTGCTTCGCCGCGGCCAGGCAATCCAAGTACGGCACCGGGAACTGCACCTCTGGATAAAGTCTGTATCTATAACGCAGATGAAATGATGTTGGCAGAAACGCACAGTCGGGTGTTGAGCTTTAAGCATCAAGTGCAGAAATATTGCCTTACACAAGAGTTTTCTTCCTCAGTATTCATGTTTTGCCCATATTGTTATAATGTCATTTCCTCATCAAGAACATACCTGGAGTTATGTTTTGTTTCATTGTTTTCACACATGTTTAACACTCAAATCCTGCATGTTTACTCTGTTCTCTAAACATACCTGGTGATGTCATGTGTCCTGTAATACTGTTAAAGGTAAAAGCAAACTGTTAACTAACATCACAAGGTGGAACAGAGTATTTTGAGCTTTGGAGATGTACTAATAATAAAGATATGTTTTTGATGAGGTAACAATATGACTTAAATGTTCTGTAATATAGGACCTTTATGGATCCCATTGTTTGTAGTAGCAGTAAAAACACTGAATGCAGCTACTTACTCCACAGACACGACCACTGCACTGAGCTCATGAGCCAGGCTCCGGCTCATTCTGTCATACGACGATCCCTCTGTGGATTTAAATGAACGACAATGAATCAGTGTCCAGTGTCTAGACATATATAGACAATAGTTTAAGGTGCTTTGTGTAACTTGTGCACTGGTGGGTCTGTCTCATGGAGATGTTGATGCTTTTCCTGGGATGTTCCATTAAGGCATTAAATGTATCTATGTAGTTTTCATGTATTATTATTATATTGTTATAGTAGTATTATGATTTATAAGTGTAATTATACTTTGCGCTGGTGCTTCCTCCTTATTTCTCCATTGAGACAGAAATGTTCATACTGTGCACTGATCTCACGCTGGGGGTGTTCTACATGTATGTTTATGGCAGAATGTTCATTGGTAACCATGGTGACACAATGTGCATATTAGCAAACACAGCCAGTGCCAGTTTAGTTAGTCTGAAAGCACAAGAAAATATAAAATGGATTTAAACAACATATCGTCACCTTCCTAACATAATCGCATAAGTCATTTTTTTCCAGGTTTTTCAGGAAACACAGAAACCTCCCCCCAAAATTGAAATGATGGCATTCTTTTGCCTAAGGAGAACTTAAGCAAAAAGTGACTTAGGTGATTATTTTAGGAAGGTGACGATATAAGTGTTCATGGTTCTGTTCAGGTGTTCAGTGACTGAAATATTAAAACACAAATCATCTCACCTCAGCTCTTTATGGTCATGTTAAAACTGTTCAGATTGAAGTGTAACTTGAGAAACAGAGAGAGCAGGGCCTACTGTTAGCATCCCCAGGGAATGTGGACGACATCAGATGCAAAATACTAACTGAATACACATACTACAAATAGACTAACCCATATATGATTAGTAAGTAGTAAGTGTGATACTGTCAGTACTGCATATACTCACTAACACTGCCCAGGGCCCATCCTCCTCCATGCAAATACATGAGTCCCCTCCTCAGTCCTCCCTCTCCCCCAGACGCTTCATACACTCGCACCGGGACACCAGCAAACGTCTCATCGGTCACTTTAACTCCGGGGAGGAAATCTGGATCAGGTGGAGGATCTATAGACTCAGCGATGGCCCTGACGGTGTGGATGTAGTGGCCAAAGCCGAGCCAGTGCTTCAGCTCTGCCTGGAGGAGCAGACAAGAATATAATAAGGACATAAAGGGACATTTAGCTGTTTTTTGATAATGTTTCCTCATAAAAAACATACATGGAGTTTTGTTTTGTTTCAGTTACATAGAATTATTTGGTCAATTTCAGCTGTGATTGTGATCTCTACTAAAGAAAAGGTAAAACTCTGCTGAAAATGACACTTTATGTGTAAAAGAAACAAAACTCTATGCATGTTTTTGTGGCGGTAATAACATTATAACATGATTAAAACCTCAAAATAATCATTTTTTTGGTAATACAGCACCATTAAACTGTTATTTTAGTCGTCCGTTACTTACTCGTCTTACTCTGTTTCTGTGCCTTTAGCTCTTCTCTTTTTGTGAATAATTTGTTAAGTTTTGTTGGTTGTTCCTGGCTGAGACTTTGCTCATTTCATTTGGATTTTGTTTTATTAATTTTTAACTAGAGAACAGTTCATATACACGGACTGAAGGTTTGTTGATAAAATATTATAATGATTTGGGTAAAAACCTCTGTTAAAAAGGA
>JACN01136281.1:0-37297 GCA_000787155.1 Scartelaos histophorus | reverse complement strand
ATATATATACATACTTACACACACACACATACAAATCAGCCTGGAGTGTTGTCCATTTTAAGATGTGGATGACTCTTTAGGAGATAAACTCTCCTCAGTTTTAAAAAATCAGTCTCAAACTCTCTGTCATCTCTCCATCAAACTCTGTTTATTTATTTATTGCTTTGACCTTTATTTATCTCTATTCAGTTCAAAGAAAATGGCAATTCAATTAATGAACATAAACATTATAGTATAACTGATACAGCAGGATCAAGTCCCTCTCTATTCCTATGGTAAGACTGGGCCACTCTTACCTCGTACTTACACCCCACAGGGGGAGGACATTCATAGGGCAGACATTTTACAAAAGCCCCATAATGAAACAGGTATTCTAGCATTTCCAAACCCAAAATGACATGGGTTCATCCAAAATATAAATCATAGATAGAAAATAAAACCGTTATCATCCATAACGCCTATCCAGGACCTAAAACCATTGATGTCTGCTCCATGCAACGGCATCACTTTTAGTCACTGGATAACTGCATATGAATGTGGCTTCAATACATATGACACAAGCCCTCATCTCCTGCTAGCATGGAAATTTTGTTACTACATACACAAGGGCATTGTGTATAATGACAACTGTTGTATTATCTATGGGCCATCTACAGTTTGAGTGGGCAGTTGTTGCCTCCCATTTTCACGTCCTGTGGGAGTGGAAGGCAACAGGAAGCCAGGGCCTGCTGTATGTTCTGTGTGTGCCATGGCATGACAGCTAGAATGTGTTGTGGGAAATGGCAGCTTTTCATATTTGCTAAGCTTCTGCCAGCAAAAGGAAAGGTCCAGTCATATTTTATAAACCATCAACCCATCTCTTATTTTGTGGAAAGCAGACGTTAACCTTGCCACCAGTGGCTTCCAGTAGCTCAGCTAGTCTAATATGGAATTGCAAAACATTGTACATGGCAGAAGCTTGACAAATATTTTTCTCCCAAAGCCACACCACTGTAAGTGTGTGGTTTCTGACTGAGTCTTAGATGCAGAAAGATCCCGGACAAGCAGGAGAATCGTGTGACCCTCTCTTGGCCCGTCCTAGCCGAACCAGGTTGATGGGAAGGAGCAGTGGAGGGTAATAGGTGAGGAGGAGGGGAAAGGAGGATGGGAGAGTGCTGCTGCACATGAGGGCTGATTGAAGGAGGTGAAGAAAAGCTCAAACTAGAAGACAAGGCAATCAGTCCAAGAACAGAGAGAAGGACAGGGATCCAAATGTTTGAAGGGATAGAGAAAGAGACAGAAAGGCTACAATGACAACAACCAGGTGCAACCTAACACTACCGCCAGTCATAGGGACGACCAATCAAATGTCTGTGGGAAGTGATGGTTAAACAAACTGTATATCTACGTACATGTTTTGCTGTGAACTATGAAACTCTGAGTCCTCTGATGGACTCTAACTAAGAAGGTTGGTGTTTTGGCGCTGCCTGGTTCCTGCTGGTTGTTCTCGACGTCAGATGCAGTGAGGGATGAGTGAGAGCTTGGGAGAGGGTTATGGGAGCAGGGGGCATGTGAAGGGAGGGGGCACTCATTTGAAAGCAGTGGTTGACAATCAGCTAATTGTTGATTTGAATGCTCTATGAGATGGCATGTAACTTTGGTTAGCCTTGACCAATTTCACACTGACTTTGGCCAATCAAGAGGAAGAAAATAGAATGATCAGAATTCCTTATTTGTCAGTAATGTGATGAGGCAGCTTTGTGTAAAGAATTATGGAAATATGTTGGATATGCTTTTAAGTATAAATTTAAGTCTGAGTAGCCAATGTTCAATTTGTCAGAGGTAATTTAACTTAAGTCAGTCCCCAGCTGCATCATGACTTATTGTTTAGCTCTTACAGAGGCATGGTACGAGATTGCGCATGGAAAGGTGACTTTTAGGCTTTCATTTGGTTGTTTAGAAAAAATACTCCAACAGATTGGAGTTTTTTTGTCCTGAAGTTGTTTTAAATCAGTTCTAGCATGCTTTAAACTGTTGAATGGGCATGCGGAAGGATCAGCTGCTTAGCTTTGCATCTTACCCTCATCCCTTCAAAACGTGACAAGGCTCTGAGGGGTCTCAAGGCCCTTAGTGTCCTGAGTGATTTAATGGGCCCTAGATCGGAGTAGCCCAGCGCATTAGCTACAAGGCTGACTATAGACACCTACACAAAAACAGAGAAGCAAAAGAGGTTCCAAACTGTTAGAAGTGAGGTTCACTAGGGAAGAGCCGGCCCTGGCATAGGCGGAGAGTTGTTGACATACACACATAAATCTATGCATGTATATGCATGTATAATATTGCATTTATACATGTATATACACCAAGAGAGAAGGTCAGTGTTTAGTATAGTTTTTATGTGCGTAGTAATTTTAGTTGCAGGGATTATTTTTTCTGTTATTTGGGGAAGTTGACAAGATGGGGAAGTCCATTGTACCTGTAAAGAAAGTGGTGGTTGAGAGAGAGAGAGAGGAGACATTATAGAGTTTAAATTAGGCAGAGCGCTACAAGATTTCGTTCAGATACAAGCAGAAGGGTTGGGAGAGCAAGAGGAGGAGGAGTTCAGGGAGAAGGGAAGTGGTTACCCTGTAGAAGCTGATAAAAACCCAACAGACTTGAGAGCCTTACCCTTGCCCCTCTAACAATGTCTCTCCATGTCGCTCTTGGGCTGAGGCATAAATTCCCATATAATTTAAGACAGACAAACTAATGGAACCTAAGAGAAAGAATACAGGTAAACATGTACAAGTCTGTCATTTTATCATTAACTTGTGTTAAACATAAATTCACAGCATTTAAGTGAAAGGGGCTACGTTCACATAAAACACACACAAGAAAGGAGGCGGAGGTTAGGAGCAGACCAGTTATGGTTAAGAATAAAAGCACTGGATGGCACTGAAAGGACAGAATTACACATTGTACAGTCAACTTACACACGGGTACCAAGGATTAACACACAACCGCTAAGAAACTGGCACAAGGCACCAAAGGCACAATTTTTAAAGCAAATTATTTTGATTTAGATTTGAATGGATTTTAGCCTAAAATGATATACAGTAGGTTTTAATATGGATGAATATACTTTTAGGGACATTTTACATTGGGACAGTTTGCCAGTTCCTTCCTCATAAATAAGTAAGATTAACAACAGTGAACACATGTGAAGGCACCTTGAACCAGCCACTGACACCAACTCGTCAAACTCACCGCAAAAAGTACACAACATTCAAAGCTTATCAAAGTCACAGAGGGAGGATTACCCGAGCAAAATCTTAATTTGAACGGTGTAAACAGAAGGCCTAATTTCAAAGGAGCTACAGATCATGAAGTATATATAGTACATATAATGCATTAGAGGTAGTAAGTTTCAACAACGCAAATGATTGCAAGTTTTTTTTAAATGTGTTTATTTTTATTTTGTAGGAGTTTTACCTAAATCTAAACAAAGAAATGCCCCTTATCCACATCTGTTTGACAAAACAAATGTGGGAGGAACTGAGTCAAATAGAGATTTTGCCTGGATCTAGACTACAGTTTGGGGTTATTGTCACCTTTAGCCTGACCCCCAGACGTGCCCCCTTAGGGGAACCCGGCCTCTGGCCCCTGCTGAGCCAGCTGTGCAGTAGTGGCCTCAGCGCTGTAAGGTCCGTCTCATTGAGCTCTGCAAGGCAAGGCCAGTGACATCTGATGCTGTGGTCCCATGATGACGACAGCACAAACCAAAGCCAAATGAAACAAACTAAAATCAAAAGAAAGAAACAGAACAATGACATAATCTGAGTGGAAAAGAAAGATGAGTGAAGAATGACAACTTTCAACTATCTAACCTAATTTTGAAATACATATATTCAAACAATTTAAACATGAACAAAAAAAATAAACAAAAAGGGATGAAAACACATAGGCTGGTCTAATGATGGTGCCCCGGTTTGATAGAGTCAGATCACAACACAAGACGCAGAGGCCACAGGACAAGCCAAACTCACCACCAACCGGTTTTCAGGGGCGTTTGTGAAGACCAAACTTACCGCCAACTGCCTGTCACCACCATCATTACATCTCAGCACAATCTCAACACATTCTGGGTCATACTTTCAAAAGGTGTAGGAGGAGGACAAAGGGGGAGAAAGAAGGGAAGTCAGTCTGTTCACAGTTTAGCCCCAAGAGGCAACACTCCTACAGCAGGACAATCTGCAATGGTATTGTCTCACTAAATATAGTTTAAGCCATTTAAGAGTAGCAATACTAGTGTTTAATAATTAATTACTTTTTCTGGAACAAAAATTGTCTCATAAAAAGTCTAATCAATTTATCTAAATCATAGACCGTATAAAGAAGTGGACTAACTGAGTGTGATGTCACCCATAGCGTTCAGCTTCACTCAAATGGAGCTCACGATGAAGCAATTTTAGAGCCAGGCCCTTAGAATTATGAATAGAATGAATAGCCCTATATTATGAATAGAATATGAATTAGGATTTTTTTATGGACAAAATAGCAGGAAAAAAAACCACCAGGATCATGTAGGGTGAGTTAATATGAAAATTTTCAGACAAAAATAAGGAGGCCTACTGCAGCAGCTACAGAGAGAGGGGCAACAATACTGAAATGTAATGGGGTCAATGGGGTCGGTAAGCCAGGAGTCAGAAGGAGGCGGTAGTACCTGCATGCAAGCCTCTTATTTGGAACACGCCGGCTAGTGCGTTAGCTATGTCCATTTATATATACAGTCTATGATCTAAATATGTGAAGATACACTTCATATTACCATTTAGATATGCAGTATCTACTGATAGTTAAAATCTGTCATTTTCTGAAGTAATGGCAACCCATTTATTAAGTATTGGCTGACAGTGGACACTGCGGAGAGGTGGTGGTTAAATTAAGCTGAAAGCCAGAAGTCTAGAGCATTCTATTTTTTTCTTAATACTGACAGACAGAAAGTGAATAATCCTAACATAATAAATAATCAATTATCCAGTCTTAAATTGAAGGAGCTAAGAATTTTCAGAATAAATAATGATATACTAGATATTAAGATTCAATATGAATTATAGTAATTGAAATAATTTATAACAATGATGGAAAAGAAGGAATGCTCCCAGATCTGTGCTTTCATACTTTATGACAAAGACAAGGAGCAGAAAAGTACAAGGAGAAAGGACAAAAGGCACATATCAAACATTATATAGGGCAAAGAGACAGGAACTGCTTCATCTGCTCTGGGTATGACTTGAATATGATTCAGCTATGGCTGCTAGGATTGTTTTATTTACAGTCAATTTAGATGAATGTTAAATTATGTTTAATTATTTGGCTTGTCATGTACAGAATTTCAAGTATAACCACACATTCAAGCATCCCAGAGTTGTAGAATTGTGAGTCAGATAAAAACTGCTGCTTGATGGATCTTAAATGTGACAGAGGCATGTTTGCATTTTACAGGAACAGACATTGTGGTCTTGCAAAACACAGTCCCTGTAATCTTGTCCAATTGGAAAATTTATTTTAAACATGCCACAACATTGACTTTCCATCATGTAGCAGAAACTAAGTTCTGATCTTTCCCAGCTATGCCACACCCAACAGAAAACCACTTGAACATGTTTATATCTCTGACAATAGAACATATCTTAACTTCACTTTGTGTAGTATTGGCATATCTTAGAGTCTAAACAAATTAACTATTAATTTGATTCTGGTACTAAATATTTAAGTATCTAGACCACTGTGAGGTGTAATCGTTTTTTCTGTTGGGTTGTGGTTTTACAGACATCCTAATAAAATCCTCTTATTCTATTTGAAAACTATTCATGACAATTAAACACAAATATATAAAAAGAATAGTGAGACTTACATCAACAATGAAGAAGTCTAGCCAACACCAGGCATTGGTGAAGTACTTCACAAACCCATAGGCCACCCATTTGAGCAACATCTCCAGGATGAATATGTAGGTGAACACCTTGTCAGCGTACTCCAAAATAGTTCGAATAGTCTTCCTCTGTTCAATGTACACATCCTCAAAGGCCTGTAGAAGACGAACACCATCAGCCACAAATGGATTGGGAAACACAAAATACAGTATAAGATGTATTACTGTGCTAATTAAATTAAATACAGCAGAGAGGACCCACAAAGAATAATTTTCAAAACAAGTTGCCACCCTATGAAAGATTATCGATACCTGCTAGGTTAATGTGAATGAAGTGTAATCCTCCTTTATTTAGTAGGGTATGACATGCCTCAAACCCTCCAAGAATATATATATATACTATTTCGTAATTTGTCTAGTCCCTCCCTCAACAGAGCTGCTGAAGTGATTACACCACTGGGAATAGCTCCCCATAAAACTGTGATGTTCTATACTTCTATCAGTACCAATTTTACTGTAAACTGAGGTTCCCTAAATAATATGTATCTCACCAGGGCACCACTACTGAGAAGGATCATGAAGATGATGAGGGTCTCAAACCAGTTGTGTTCAACAATCAGGTAACATGTTTTCCTCAGGAACCACCAGCTCTTCCCCCAGCCCATTGTGATGTCCACATCACAGCACTTGTATTTGGCCACACATGCTGCAGACACAAAGGAGGGAGCATTTTAATTATGACTTTTACTTTGAAATCAAATGGATTAACACTGTACAGTATCATGCAATGGCAGATGTTTAGCAATAATTATGATGGTATTTCTATGAAAAATGCCAAAATGTTAATGTTTCATGAAAGAAGAAGAGAGGAGAATACAATTTAGTGTTATGCTTATGATGGGGAGCAATGTTACAAGGTTAAAAAACTTGATTTAGCATATGTCCCTTTTAAATTCATAGATGCTGAACTGGATTATTAGTACTGTTGTATAATGACTGGAATAAAACCAGCATCCTCACCATCAGTCCAGCATGGCTCAGGTTCCATGTACTCCTCGACTGTCTCCACAACAACCACTTCCTCCACATCTGGCTTTATGTCTATAGTGCTGCCCTCCGATGAACTGGTGTCATCAAGCTGTAGTGGCAAAGATGCATTTGTTACAATGGCAGCCAACTTCTTCTTCTCATGTTTACTTAGTCAGAATCTCATTTGACTAACTATAACTCTAAAAAATTAACTAGAACTATAAAAAATGTGCCTGTTGGTTTAAATGTTATTATTAAATTGAATCAGGTACAAAGCATGTGCATAAGTAAAATCATCCTACTGTAACATAACTTAGAAAATGCATCCACAACAGTGAGAATAACAGGAAAATGGCTTCACTAATTATTATTCTTTATAGACCTTATAGAAGAAAAAAACTGAAATGGTAGAAATGCCTCACACTACATCTACTGTACATGAACGCTGAAATGGAATATCAAGTTTCCAACCAACTGCCCATCTCAAAGTCTTCTAAATGCACTCTGCAAAACTACAAGCATCAGCAGATATCAATTTCATCCACACAGCTTGTCTGTCTTTATAGATAACGCTGTTGACTAATGGAGGCCTATTAGAGTCTACACAGCAGAGAAGCCACACCCACGATCTGGCAGGTCAAAGGAGGATAATGCACTACATGCCAACTATTGAATACAGCTATTTGATCATATATTTTATTAAAAATATATAATCCTGACCCAGGACAAATATAGTACACATTCAAGTATATAATCTGCTGATTTAAAAGGCCCATATTACGCTATTTTTGATCTACCATATGTTATAATATTGTTTCCTCATCACAAACATACCTGGAATTGTGCTTTGTTTCAATCAAACTGGTTTAACACACAAATCCTGCACATTTAGGCAGGATCTTTTATACAGAAAACACTCTGTTCCACCTTGTAATGTCACATTGTAATACAGGAGTTTGTTCCACTGTGTTTTAAAACACCAAACACCTTCACTCAAATCATTTGGAAAATTCAGAACAGGAATTTCCAGTCTCTACAGAATAAAAGATAAAAGGAGCTGTTATCTTGTTATCTACCACTACATGACAACAGAAGGTGGAACAGAGAATTTTGAGCTAAGAAAATGTACACAATAAATAATAAAGAATTACCCACACAACTCAAGCTATGTTTTTCATGAGGTAACATCTTTCTAAGACTGCTTAAAGCTCGCAAAGAGAAATGTTGATTAATATAGGACACAATGCAAAAATAATACAGCTCACAATACTTAACTGTTGTTGCCAAATATACAAACGTGTTTAAATATGCAAAGATGTCTGACAATGCATTTGATAGAAATATGTAATTTCATATTTATTTTAGTCTTAAATACTGATCAAACTATTGGGACAGCAATATGTATAATTCTGCATAGACCTCAAGGACCCACCTCTTTACTGTTTTCGATGTCTGACTCGCTACTGAAGTCCTCTGTATTGAGATTCTCGAAGTCTGACTCTCCCACAGCGATGGGCACACAGACGGTCAAGTTTGGGTTGTGGATGAACGACATGTGGGCATCGTCCAGCACATACTTGCCAACGCTGCTGCCAATGCCACTAGTTGTCCCATTACCATTCTTAGTGTAATCCAGGTCTCGGTTGATGTCTACTCCAGTGTGATTAGCGATGCAGTTCACTTTGTTTCCATACATGTCTTCCAGTGGTTTTTGCTCATCCTCCATAAGGGGTTTTCTTAGTAAACTGGCCATCACAATTCGCATCTTTGCTTTAAACCAGGCAATTCCTTTCTTGATTCGCATGACCGAAATCTGCAGGTTGTTTGGTTCCCCATCATCATCTGTGGCTGCTAAATTGTCAGCACTGAAAGAGCTCAGCAGCAAGGCAAGAAACAGGTTCAACACCTAAAGAGGAGATAAAAAACTGTTACTTCACTCACCCAAATTCTGCAGAATATCTGAAAATCATATTTCATCACACTCACCACTAAATTACCAATGACCATGACCATCATAAAGACAATGAGACACATCGCTTGACCAGCGACCTCCATGCAGTCCCACATGGTCTCAATCCACTCTCCACACAATACCCGGAAGACGATCAGAAATGAATGGAAGAAGTCATTCATGTGCCATCGGGGCAGCTCGCAGTCCAGGGCAATCTTACACACACAGTCTTTGTAGCTTTTGCCAAACAGCTGCATTCCCACCACAGCAAAGATGAAGACGATAATGGCCAGCACCAAGGTCAGGTTTCCCAAGGCTCCCACTGAGTTCCCAATAATTTTGATCAGCATGTTTAGGGTGGGCCATGATTTAGCCAGTTTAAATACTCTCAGCTACAGCAGAAACACAGAAACAAAGACAGAATTAGCTTTAAGCTTCACAGTGTAGCTTCTTTCTTGAAGCTCTATATTTAGTCGTGTAGTTTTTGACACTTCTCCAGACTGAGTTTGGACTGGCGTCTATTATGGTTCTGGGATCAGTTGTTGCTAGGCAACCTGGAACCTGACCAGCCATGTTTTCTCAGCTAGCGAACAGACAGGTGGGGGCCTGTCCATGGGTCCACTGGATTATGTGTTTGCTTGATTTTGTTTTATAAGTTATTGAAGTAGACTAATTGGTGGGGTACAAACAACATGTATTTGGCTAAGTTAGCAGAAGTCACAGAACAACACTAGCTAGCTAGAAAGCTAGGCGTTCAATAAAACTAGCAAAAACAGTTAGAAGGTAAGTATCATAGATTATGGAAAGTAGGCAATCTTGACTGTTTACATACTGATGTATTTTACTGGAAATTATAAACAACTTAAACATGAACAATGTTTAATTTGAGTGTTAAGGTTTTAAAAAAAGAAGAATTACCAAACGGAATGACCGCAACACTGAGAGACCTTCGACATCAGCCAGAGCTAACTCTACTAAACTCAGCGTCACAATGAACCCGTCAAAGCAGTTCCATGCCTCCTGGAAGTAATAATACGGATCCATGGCCACGAGTTTAAAGAGCATCTCCCCGGCAAAGATCCCTGTGAACACCTGGCAGATAGGACACAGGACATGGCATTGTTCCGGTGAGCATATAATAGCATTCACTCACTGTCATGCACAAAAACAATCACAATCAACCACCTACACTTTGAATATCAAAATGGTATTTGGTTTGTCTGTTTTCAGAGTGTAGAAATGCATTATCCAAGACTAGATGTCCCAAAGCTGGGAAAATTCATTATACAAAGCAGTTAGGATTAATTACTTTTGTGGTGATATTATGAGCAGATCCAAGTCACAAAAAAGTTTTATGAAATGAAGTTCTATTACTGCAAGAAACTGTAATTTTCTGTAGCATAGAAGTTGCAAATTAAAAATTCTCCATATGTGACATAAATTATGCTAGACCCAATGACATTTTGTCTCAGCTTTCCTAAAATACTACATTGAAAATGGCCAGGTTGAGTTATCTGTGCAGTGATTCAAGGCACCATTTCAGAGCCCTCATCGATCAAGCTCCATGAAATATTAATGTAAGCCTCCCACCAGTCAGCCAACCGGTGAGACTGGTCCCTCTGAAGCCTTACTCAACCAGAAGAGAAAAACATGTGACAATGAAAAAGACAGAAAACGTGTGCAACAAACATGACAAGTGCATCACAAGAAACAACACGCAATACACAGATGAATAATGTGCTTTCTTCTTTCAGATCTCTGAAAGAGTTGACAGTTGTTCCCAAAATATCTCCAAAGGTCACCTATTAAGCATACAAGTCTTTTTTCTTCATTTTGATAAAACAGATTACATTCTCCAAGGTTTCAAAGTGAGGACTAGAGAGGACTAGAGACTTGGTGCCAGATTTTCAGGTGACATTTCAAGATACATGATACAAGATACATTAAAAATACTTATTACACAGCAACACAGATATAATAGACACTAAGATAACCTACTCACCAAATTACCCACAGACAGCATATCTTCAAAGTCAGAGGTCATCGGGTAGTGCTCCATTGCCATGAAGAGGGTGTTGAGAACAATACAAATAGTAATGGCTAAATCCACAAAGGGGTCCATCACTATAAGGTTCACAATCTCCTTGATCTTGATCCATTTAGGGGAGCACTCCCAGATCAGGAAAGTGTTAGCAAACTTATACCAGCAAGGGGGACACTTGCGCTGAGACTCCTCCAGTTCTGAAGACATAGTGTGGATCAGTTGTTAAAATCAAACATAATTGAGTGCCAAAGAAATATGCATGCAATGGTAGTAAAATAATTTAATGCATTGTATGTATCTGGTACTTGTTGGATATGCAAAGCAAATAAGCAGGAAATTCATGTCAAACTTCAACCAATGATAGCAGCCCTAGTTAAAGAATAATAATGAGAGAGAGCAGGTTAAATAGCTGGGTTAAATGGCAGTACCCTCCACTAGTGTGTTGGTAATGACGCTCATGACACTGTTGGCCCGCTCTTTCCGCCCAAAGGAGGTATTGAGCTGGTCCACAGACACCATCAGGGAGCCCGACAGCTTCTTCTTCACCTCAACCTCAGTAGTGGGCTGTCAGGAGGAGAGGAAGAATCAAGCACCCATGGAGACGACATGAACACCATCCCACAGCACCACCGGTGGCCGGCAGAGGGAAGTGCACAACAGCATTGGCAGGAACAAGTAGTTGAGGATCAGATTGTTCAGAATTAGAATTAGGAACAGGACATTTTTCAGTAATTTCTATCTCAATGCTGGTTTCAAGGAAGATGTGTGTATGCTGTAAATGCATGCAGGTATCAGCCAAAGTGGGAGCAGTGGTTTAGGGCCTAATTGTGTTTGAATGTAATTAGCTCATCCAGATTAAATCAGACATGAGATTTTGTGCAAGGAGAGCTGTTTTGCTTAATGCATCTTCAGTCCTGTCATGCAATAATGGAGGCTTTGCTGCCATTGCAATATAATTATTAGGTCAAAACTAGTTTGTAAAACATCTCCCAATTCTGGCCACTTTAACATGTATTAAAATCACATTACTTTATCTTCCTAATTTGAAACCATACAATTTATATTGCAACAATAGAGTCAAGTTCATATGAGGCAAATAATTCAGATTCATTCATTTGTCATGCACAAGCATGCTCCAAGTCAAAGAGAAGGAGAGAAAATTACAAACACCATAGTTTAAGATCTACTGCTACTACAGGTTATCATGCTTCATATTATTTAGGGTCTAAATCTACCATGCTACCTACAAAGAAGACAGACTAGTTTACTAATGTCGACCAGGGGGAGTTTGAGAAACAGAGAAAGGTAGACAGACAAGGACAGCAGCCCTCCTTCTTAACTAAGTGTTATTGAGGCTTTATCAGATGGTGCTATCTCTATGTTTGGTGATATTAGCTGTGTTTTATGTAAATATATATACTGATCCCCTCTGTTTCCTCTGCCTCCTACTGTAGATCTACCCACTCAGGATAGCAGAGGACCGGGTGCCTGTATGGAGGAGGAACACATCAACACACTGGACCATGTAAACCCTTCAGATTAGCTGTTTCAAAACAGACAGTGAAATATTGTGCTAAAACACATTTTCTAAAGATTCCTGAAACAATATATAATATTGGTATAGACAAAGATCCAATGATGCTCCTGATGCTCCTGAACAGCTATTGTTAATATATTGAGTAATATGTTAATATATTAGAAACAGTATTAAACAGAACATGTACATGTACCAACAACAAAATAATGCTGGAAGTCACTGACAGACACAGTTTGGACTAAAATATCTTATGGGGTTAGCTAACAGTCTACTTCTATTTAAATTTGTTTGTTTCTCCATCCTTTGCCTACTGGGAGGGCAGCATACACTGCAGGAGCTGGGGGAGGGAAGGCGCGAGCGCTTAGCCAAGAGATACATACGAAACTTGCAAGATGACAGAGTAGAAGATAGAATCAGAGAGAGGTTCGGGCGGTAGGGGGCCATGCCTAGATAGGTCTACTCATTGACTTCCTTACACTGTCATCAGAATCTGCCTTATCTATTTTCACCTCAGGCAGAAGGCGTCCACCGGGCCCAGGGCCGATGAGGGACACCACGCCGTTGCAGTCGACTGTGCTATTCCTCTTGCCATGAAAGCCGGTGTAGCTGTTCCGTCTGTACGGGCTGAACAAGGACCCCCTCCTCTCCTCACACTCCTCCACTGTGCTGTGCTCATCATCGGCAAACTCATTCTCCGAGCCCACGTCCTTACTGCGGCCCTTGAAGCTGAAGATGCTGCTCTTACTGTTGTGTCTGGATAGGAAAGGTGAGCCTGGGATGCTGAGAAGTGACTAGAGAAGAGAGGGTGCACATAAATTATCATTAATTACTCCAGCATTTTTGTTCTGTTCATCACATCTAGAGGTCAAGGGGAAAAAAGCCAGCTTATGTGGGGTGTGTGAAATTACTTGCAACCAACACACTTTTCCCTAAGGAGGCATTTCTGCTGTAGTGGCCATGTGATCTGTCATATGAGGGGAAATTCATAATTAGGTCAGAGAGATCCTTTAGCTGTCAAGGTCAAACTGGCAGGACAAGGATTCAGGCTTGTACCGCTCTCACACCAACAAGCCCATGAGTCATGAGAACAGCCACCCGAGCTGCTGCAATTATTGATCCATGTTTTACTGGAGCTGCTCACAACAAATAAATAAACAAAGGTAGCCTTAACAAAGCTGTCAGCTGGTTGTTTTCAAATCCTTGAACGTGATGATGTGATGATCTCAGATGGGGGAAAGGGCCAGATTTGATTACATTGTACTTTGCAATAAAATATCCAAAAGATAAATGCACAATTGAATCTGACCATTTTTATTATTGACTAGATCCTAGAACTTACTGTATTACAACAAAAATAAGGATTTTAACAATATTCTTTTTAACAATTCTTTTAACAATATTTTAACAATTCATTTTAGCTCTGTTGTAATGTATGTTGTAATGTCACTTGAAACACGGTTATGAGCTAATGCCATTATATGTTTTTAAAGCATCTTACTCTGAACACTAAATCATTATTTGTGAATTGAACATAACTTTAGAGTGCATCAAACTGCCTGCATGTTCTTACTTGGTTCATTATGGAAGACTTTCGACCAAGGCGATTATCAGGGAACCGGAAGCGACTCCTTTTGCTGCCATCGTCCGACTCGGATTTGACAAATTTCTCACTGTCACCTTTCTCTTTCTCCTGCTCTTTCTGACGCCACTTCTTCTTGCGATTGCGGCGCTCTTTGGCACTCTTGGAGCTAAGTTTTGACATCTCTGAAGAACTGCACGACAGATGCCCCCCTCCATCGTCTTCTACTGCATCCTCTGAAACTGTACCCGCAGAGGTTGCCATAGCAGCAGTCTAGAAAAAACAGAAATCCAGCAAATGATATAACAATTGTGAGAGTGTTTTAAGTAAAAGGTCCTGATGGCTTACTTGGGCTTCTTCCTGTTGTTTTTTGAGCTGCTCCAGCATAGCTTTAAATTCCTCTTCTTTTTGCTGGGCCTCTTCCATCGTGGCCTGGTTCTGCTCCTCATAGGCCATGGCAACCACAGCCAGAATGAGATTGACCAAATAGAAGGAGCCCACAAAGATGACCAGCACGAAGAAGATCATGTATGTTTTCCCAGCAGCTCTCAGGGTCTGTTTAGGGGAATAGAATAGAGTGAGTGAGTGACCCTGAAGTATGACCCTAAACTGTGCCAAGCTCAGCATCAGTCGAGTCACAGAATGACTCATCACAACAAAGTTGTCAGCTCATTTGGCATTTTTGAAGATAAAACTTCAATTCAGCAGAACTGTATTTGCTTCCTCTTGATGCTATTTCCAGGACAGGACACGCCAACTTTTTCACATAAGAACCAGTACAAGGACCCCTGCATAGAGGATCTGTTAATTACTGTGTAATGTTCACAATTCCAATCCATCCATTTAGTCTTTTTACAGAAATTAGGAAAAGGTAGACTTTTCATTTCTATAGAGGTTAGCTGGATGCTGAAAATAAAAAACGAAAAAGTTAAGGTGTTCTCATTTGGTCCCATCCCTCTCACTGGATGCACTTTATTCCTGTGATGTTAATATTTTATCCTCCAACTTTGGACTGCAGCAGCTACACAGGTAGGCCATGTCAGAGCAGACTAATGCCAACAGTGTCCATAAGTACTATAGAATCTATTGATCTACTGGCACAATTAATTTCAAGCTTAAGCAATGATGACATATAAGTATGGACAGACAGTATATGGGATGTTTCTACTTTCATATATGTATATTTTTAATCAAATTCTGTATTCTTTCATGTTGCTAACATACCAGCATATACAGATTTTCCCAGAAATCCTGTGTCATGAGCCTGAAGAGAGCGAGGAAAGCCCAGCCGAAGCTGTCAAAGCTGGTGTAGCCGTAGTTTGGATTCCTCCCAGCTTTCATGCACATGTATCCCTCTGGGCAGCGGCTGAGGAGCAGAATAAAGAGGAGCAGTTAGGCAGCCGCCCAAAGTGACTCAGCACTTCTTCTAATCAAATATGAAAATCATAGCAATCTCATTGGGATTAGGAGGAATAGGGACAGACACTCACCCAGAGTCCGAGCTGTTTCCACACAGAAGGGCATCTAACTGACCAGGCAGGAAGTAGAAGTTTGCTGAAGAAGGAAAGACATGGAGTCATTAGTCTTTGATGAAAAAGCTGAGCAAATGCATTTATTCTAATGTTTTGAGTAAATTACATCCAAAATAATCCCAATAATCCATTTTGGGTAAATTGCATTTCAAAATGATGGTGTAATTTAATTAGCATTTTATATTATATGCATCATGGACTCTTATGAAAATGAACTGTCATACACAAAGGCTATTCGGGATAGTTTGTGCCAGTGCAGTCGCTCAGTATTTTTTTGTTGTTATTTATGCATTTTCAAATGGCTCCAGTCTCCACGGTGCCACTGTGACATATTGTTTTTTTGGTTGCAGCATATGGACTGACTCATGCCCCACACTGCTGCCAGCTCACCGAGGCCCAGTCGCACTTACTCTCGTTCATGATGTACTCGTCCCAGTCAAAGCCCCTGCTGCCGTTGGCCAGGTAGCTCTCAGTGGTGTTGATGGGCCAGATCACACACTTCTGCCGGAGGTTTCCCATGAAGAGCTGCAGGCCAATGAGGGCGAACACACTGAGGCAGAAGACCGTCAGGATCATCACGTCTGAGAGCTTCTTCACAGATTGGATCAGGGCGCCCACAATGGTCTTCAGTCCTGAGGTGGGCACGCACGTAACAGACCAAACAGATAATGCATGGCATATCCAGCCACCACATATTCTTATGTGCTGAAGTACTACTCATTACAAATGTAATGGCTTTATATGTTAGATATCATTTATATATATATGTATAGTATAATTCCTTATTTACTTAAAGCTTAAAGTTTTAATGTAATTGTACTTAATAATTATTTATGTGCAATAATTATAATGTTATATATGTTTTTAGTACTTTTGTTAAAATAAATGTAATTAAATGTGAATGAAAAAGCAGAAGTAATACATACAGTACATTTACATATATAACATCTCTAGAAACAAAACAAACAGGAAATATTTAGGAGCCTTCCCACACTTTTCCTTTATACTCATTCGATAAAGTTCACTCATAATTTTTTGGTCAAAATCAGTTATAATAAATGTTTATAAAGTGAAAGAGAGGGGGAAGGCTGCAGAAAAGTGAGAGGAAGTTTATTAAGGAGGAGAGCACAGCAGCACAAAGAGGGCCATGAGAGGGACAAAGGCACAGGCAGGGGCTGGAAAACACATGCAGTCATTTAAACTCCAAGGCTGAACAGGACCAATTCAATGCCAGCGCCACTCAGGGCACTTTCTTGAACTGTCTTGTAAGAGGTGTATAGAGCAAAGCACTGACTCCCCAAAACGTGACCCTGCAGTCTGTCTCGTCACATATTCACTCCGCACAGAGAGATTACCTTTGGACCGGGCTTCCTCTGCAGCGTTCACACAAATCCACTGGGAGCTGGCGAGACCACACCCTGAATCTATCAACTCCTATGGCTACATTATCAACTACATGAAGAGCCTTTTGCGCTGTCTTTATGGAGATATGCCAAAATCTGTTTAAATCACACAAAATTATATTATATTTCTTCTTAAAATTACAGAATAAACATTTTACAGTATTTTACTTTTTATTTACACTCAAATTTTCACTAAATAAATGTAGGTTTCTAATGTGCAAACATTACTATATCATGTTATTCCTAAAATACCCATTTCATGTCAGTTATCCTCCTTTCCCTTTGACCTTCTTTCCCTTGGATATTTTTACATTGTCGTATTGTGACAAATGGAGCAGGGTTTGCATTTGGTTTTACATTTTCCATCAGTAGAAGTGCATCTGTTCAGTTCACTGATTAAAATGTCAATAGGTCAGACAACCTCTGCGTCCCCAACCTCTATAATCTGGAAGTGCTGATTCTTTTCTGTGTGTGGTATACCATTCACGTAGGCCTAAACAAAATCAATCAATAACAAAGTAAAAAGAAAAAACAAAAGAGGGCAAATGAAACTTTCAATGCCATTTGTCAGCCAAGCTCTTAGTAGACTAGTATTATAAAAGCAAGTGACTCAAAAGCATCATGCAGCATAAGAGATATGTTCACAAACTAGGCTTGGCAGTCTTCATACATAAGTCATAGGTGTATCCTGTTGGGTTTATGAGAGTATGAGCTATATTATTTCATATAGGAGCATCAATGCAGACGTAATTAGTTTATCCTTTATAATCCAATTGTTTACATTCTTTATCTAGGAGGCTAGGGTTAAGGGAGAAGCAAATGTTTTGTTTTAAAATAAAGGTGAACTACTCTGCCATTAAAGGGTGCACTAGTACACTGCTTATACTTAGTAGTAGCTGTAGTTTCATTTTCTTGCGTAATGTACTACTGTAGTTACAGTTAAGCAACCTGTGTTGCACACAAGGTTTGCTAAGTCATCTGTATCACTTACTTCTCCTTTAACTGTTGTAAACCAATGTAATATAGAGGTCTTCTGTGTGATATGGAGAATAGGAGGACGGTGGCTATTTCTGTGAGCTAGGAGCATGTTAAAGTCATTTCTGGAGGGAAACACAGCTGCCTTTGAGATGGGCTTCATAATGAGAGTGCTACTGGGGCAGAGGAGAGACACTTTGGAGGGCCCTAGAGGAGACTGCAAAGCCTATCAAAAATGTATTAGTACCATTTTTGATAATTTTGGAGAAAAAATAAATCAAAAAATGGTTGTCTCCAATTCTTTAGTTGTTGCGAAAATCATAATCGTAATCATAATAAGAGTAGTGAGTAGAAAAGAAAGGGTGAGAGGATCAGCCTTAGTGTTTAAACTGAGTCTCACCTGGAATGACAGAGATTGTTTTGAGTGCTCGGAGAACTCTGAACGTTCTCAGCGCAGATACATTGCCCAGGTCCACAAACTCTGTTATATATCTGAAATAGGGGAAGGATCACACACAGAACAAACACGATGACAAAACCACACACGTCAAGAGCACAACACCAGCAACACCACCGAACCAGGAGGAGACGACGCCACTCACAGAGCCTGTCCACTGAGGAGAAGGGTGGAAGGAATAAGGAAAGAGAGACAAGACACAGAGCTAACACCGACCCGCCCCGACCGTCCCACCGCCCCATCCTGTCTTACCTGGAATTACAGAAATAGTTTTCAATGCCCTCAACACCCTGAACGTGCGCAGAGCTGAGACATTGCCTAGGTTTACAAACTCTGTTATATACCTGCAGGATCAAACCACAGTTACAAGAGGTGGTTATTTACATGGAGAGAAAGAGCGAAATACAGTCGCCATACAGCCCTGAACTACACAATGGGAATGTATCTGTCAGAGCCACGTAATCATCAAGGAGGCATAGTAACGTGATTTTAGTTCAATAATTGCAGTCACTCTATGAAATATTTGGTATAAAAAAGATTACACATGTTTAATTTAAGCCCTAAAATGTGAACCAGGCTGTAGCTGGAGTGTTGTCTTCATGTCTTATTGACCAATCACTGTTTGACTGTGTCATTGTTTGATTTTCTAACTTTTGTGTTAATTTTTTGTGTTAATTTTGTGACGTCATGTGAGAAGAGAGCTGATGTGATTTTGAGCACTACAAAAATAACTGCACTGAGTAACAAAAACATTCCATATAATCTATTTCACACATTTAATCCCCTGTGTAAGTCCCATTTAAGTGTTGTATTTATGACTACATGGCTCTGACAGGCTTGTTCTGATTGGAGGAACACTTGGTCCTCAGTAAGAACGTTAACGATAAAGAAGATGAGGGAACATTTCCGAAGTTGCCTGGATACCGCAGAGTGGAAACCTTCTGATCGCAAAGAGAGGGACCACCAAAAACATCCCGAGTAAACAGAATCACAGCATATGGTTATTAGACAAATGCAAGAAAAAAAGAGGCTATAAGAACCACAACTAATGAACGGCACTGCAATTTCTTTGGCTGGTTCTAAAAACAAAAATGGGAAAACACATCTTCGTGTCCTCAAACTGTTCATGATGTATTTTAAGGAGGTATACTTACGCCATAGAAATGACCATGAAGTCCAGCCAGTTCCATGGATCTCGAAGGAATGTAAACCCATCTATACAGAATCCTCGTGCCGTGATTTTTACAAGAGACTCAAATGTATAAATTCCTGTGAACGTGTACCTGAAGACAAATGAAGTGACAGAATTGGCGAAGTAGCAAAGCAGGATATTGCATTATTATTTTCAAGGACTGTGCAAAAACAACAAGAAGACACAAGGTATAGGAGGAAATGATACTTACTCTACTTGCTTGGACCACTCTGGTGGATCACTAAAGGTCATGAATATACAATTGGTCAAAATTGTACACATAATGATCATGCTGAAAAGGGTAGAATGTTGGTTAAGGAAATACATGGAGATCCAGAAACTAAACTGTTACACAATCACATTTTACATCAATTTATCAATTTCCCTGCTATAATATTTATCACATTATTTCTGTGGTCCCTTTATTCATTATTGCCATCAGTGGTCGATGGGTTAACACCACAAATCTTCTGGCTGCACTTAGGAGAGGTTACGCATGTCCACCACTGACGGCCATTACTCCAGCCATGAAATATTCAGCTGCTGCATATTTAGTGGAAACACATTGACTTTGGCTTCCTCTCCAAATAACCAAACTAGGGCTAGAGCTTTCAGGGCAGCACTGTTTTAATGACTGCTCCCAGAGGTCCCTGATGATGTATAGTATAGGAGTATTGTAGTTAGGGTCTGTAAATAATTAAGCAAAGTCTCACTGTAATTCTATAATACAACATAGTGCGTGTATACAAACAGAGCTGACATGGTTTATTCTGTGCTAATTTGCTTTGGATTTGTTAAGAAATGTAACATGAGTGTAACAATAGACGTGGGACAGGCCTGTGTCTTGAGATAGACAGGCCATTGTTCGCTAATAATAGGCTTTAAGGGCAGTGCTAACCTGGTTTACTGTAAAGGATGAGTCATCATTCTTTTCTCTCTATATTTTAACCAGAGCTGCACATTGTATTATATAAAACTTGGCAACACAGTTTTTTAGTATTTTTTGTTATCTTTTCTCATGTTAAGAGATATTTTCCACACTGGACACTGTATTAAAAATTGAAACAGGCACCAGCATTATAGCATCATAATACACATACATCAGAACAGTGACAGGCTCATGTGAAAGGATATGAATGTATCAAAATTTTAATTGCGAATCGCCTAATTGGATTAAAAGGGCTTATGAAGTACAAGGCAGGTGTGGCACTAAAACGGAAGATTGTCTTCCCCTTATTTAGCACTATAAATGTCTGTTGAGAGAAAAAAAGAGAAATACAACAGATTAGATTTGTCAACATATAAAGCAAATGAAATAATCAATATGTTCATGAAGTTCAGTTCTATGTGTTTTTCAGTTTAGAGTATTTATATACATGTACTGTATACATATACAAGTATACATCAGTAAATCAACATAATTAAACTGGATCAATGAGAGCGAATGATCATTTGTTCTAGTCACTCTTTGCTTGTGATTGTTTTGTTTTTTGTTCAGTGGAAAAACCCAGTGAGCTGCTGAGACAGCACACATCAGTGGACCTGCTGTGGCTTTGGTGGTTTTGAGTGAAGGAAAGAGGACTGCTAAGGCTTTCTGTGGATAACCTCATAATTGTTTAAATAAAACATTGCAATTTGCATGAAACTTTAATGGCACACTGTGCATTTGCACCACTGATATGGAGCTGTGTGCTTTTAACAAGGCATCCCTCACTACATTAAGGCCTGCAGAGAACAAGTTCAGTGCTGAAGGCTGGAGACAGTGGAGTCAGTGGGGTGGGGGAGTACAGGAAAACTCCCCATGCTAATGCCACATGATGTGGCCTGAGCACATCTAAAAGGAAACTGATACACTGATGTTAACATAATGGTTTTAGAAACTAACATTACCAAACCAATCTGAATTATTTCCAGTTGAGTAGATCTGTTTTTGAACAGTCTTAAATCATCAAGAGCTTATTTTTCTCCATCTTTCCTAGTATGGGTCAACGCCTGAGTGAGGGCTGCCTTAGGACTCAACTCTCATACACACTTCACTGAAAAGACCATAAATGTCACACTTGTCCCAGGACTATGACATTTTGCCAATACTACAGGCAGGGCTCACAAACAAGTCAACATAGTAATAAAAACACACCTACATGTACACAGTCAAAAGGAATATTATTACATGATGAAATAGACTTGGGTACGTAGGGAGTCTTTTCCTGTAACGCATGACTAAACTGCTGCAAAGCTACTGAAATTTTCATTATATCGAGCTGAGGAGAAAACGGTGGAGAGCAAGTGAAAGCGGCAGGCAGCAACTGTAGGAGCCACTAGGAGTCAGAGGAGGGTGAAGGGGGAGAGTCAGAAGAGAAGAAGAGAGGAGAAGGATGGAAGCAAGAGGGAGGATAAAGAAGGACAAGGAGGAGAGTTGGAGGAGGAGAGTTGGATGGGGAGGGATGAGGAGGAAGGAGTAAGTGGAAAGAGAATTGGAGAAGTATGAGGGGGAGAGAGGAGTAGGGAGGGAGGAGAAGATAAAGAGTGGGAGGAGGGAGGAAGGAAAAGGGAGGGGGATGGGCACAAACCACAGAGCTCCAGCAGACAGGAGCTATAGCATCTGCCCCATGTGAGGGATAATTCAGAGAGTCTCCTGTCAACCTTTGTGGTGGGAACTAAATGGTCCACATTTTATGATGCTTTGAGTCTGAAAGAGCCTAAATTAACACACAAACACACAGATGGTAGCCAGGCTGAAGCTAAATGGTAAGCTAACATCTTAAAAAAGCCAAATCATGTCGTTTAAACCCTCTGTCTCCTAACAATTTCCTTTAATTTCAGCTGCAGTGTTTCAAATTAACCATTATCTTGCAATTGTTCATCCCACCCCTGTCTCCTCTCCATCTTTTTTTTCTTTCTCCATGAAAATAACCTCTCGTCATGCTCATACAATGACGGCACAGCCTGGCCTAGACCAGCGTTCATGCAAAGACTGAGTGCTGCGTCATCACCAAACCCGTCCCAACGCCATCTAAAAGAGGCTGGGATCTGAAGATTTGTGACCAGTGAGTCAATGAGCGGCCCTCCTTTGTGTTACACCCCCACCCCCCTGCTACCAAGAGACATGCAACTGGACCGGCCCCTCCACACTGACAAAGACATACAGAGCAATGTTCCTTCATCAAGGTCAGCACCTGATCTGACGTCACGGCTGCTCTGCCTGCCAGGACCAAAGATGTGCCTCTCCCTTCAGCATAAGAATGAGCCTAAACTGAGGTTCCATAATTAGATTTGCTAGAAACTGAAAGATGATAGGCCTGCAGGTAAAAACAAGAGAGGAGGAGTTGCAGCTAGAAAGTTAGCAAATGTAAAATGTATCTATGGGGTTCACAATGATAAAAAAGACCATTGTCAAGTGGTAGCAAGTGATCATTTAATTAAACAAAATATTATATTTTTTTAATTGAGAAAAATCCTCAAAATGTCACCTATGACAGGATGCTAAAACCCATGACTAGCTTATGAATATTGTGCTGGATATTTGCTTGAGTAATAATGCTGGTGGTTAATAATCTAAATTGCTATTTTTGTTTGCTGTTTTTGTAGGAATCGTGCCTTCTCCTTGTGCAGTGGACTGGTGTTACATAACTAGCAGCGTGCACGTTGTAAAGAGGAGGTATAAGACAGACAGAGCGATAGGCAGAGCACACCTGCATGCAAAAGTACATGTGCTATCCAAAAACTCAGATAACCCCATAGGGACAAAACACTAATGCTATGTTCAGGTAATACTGTGTACATTTATTAGTCAGATGAACACAAATGCAGAGTGAAAATAATTTAGTTTGACTGAGAAAATTAAAATGTAATACATCTTAAAAATACCATAAATCTTAAAAATAGATAACAAAAGATGTTCCCATGGAAAAGTTTTAGTAGTGATGCTCAAACAAAATAGTCAACACTAGCTCTTATGCTGATAAATGATATGCTATGCAAGTATTGTGTCATGTCTCCAGCACTATATTCTTCAAAATGGCTCCTGAATTTGTTAAAACTTCACCCTCCATCAGCATCTGCAAGTCATGGCTGCTATTTTGGCTATTATTTTATGGTTTCAGCTCCAATTAAAAATAGAGGAGAGCAACAACTGTACAAACAATGTCCTGGCTTTTTGCATATGTCTTTAGTTTGACAGGTACACAGGGCTCCACTCAAGGTCACCCAGCAGCCCTCACGCCGAGCATCAGATATGACAAACCCCAAAGGGACTCACAAAACTTCCCCTTTAAGACACTCTTTGGAATATCTGATCAGCTACAGATTCATTTTTGAACAATTAGCAAAGTCTATCATGTGGAACAGCAGTCTTTGTACAGCTACTGCTTTTGCTTTTTGCTCAAAGCCCCATAGGCACATCAGAGATACAGTGGTACCAAATAACTCAAGTGTGCATTTCCCAAATTGTAAAAAAAGCAATTACAATCTTCAGCCAGTTGTAAAACTTCTCGCCACATGTGGAACCGTGGCCTACGTCACTGAAGGGGTCAGACTGACTAGTGCCAAGCCATCGTGACTCACTTGTGACGTCATCATCTACTTGTCTCCATTACTCTAACAAGTATCACAGAGGTCCATAGCAAATAACACTAGAGCTTCTTTTACTTTAATCTGTCACAATTTTATCCTAACTGTGCATGTCACCTGCAAGTCAATGACTAAACTATGCTGTAGCTGGTGCTCCACTCTGTCAGTTTACAACCATCTTGTGTGAATATAATCTCAATCTCACGATTGATGTAAGACTGTAAGACTTTTTTACATTACAAGATATAAGACTTTTTTACATTACAAGTACACTAAAAAGATCAGTTTCCTTCATTTCAAAACCACTTAACGCTAAAAATCAAGCCACCGACCTTGCTTTTTTAACTGAACAGGTTTCAAATTCTGGACCGATATAAATATACTTCATTTGAGTAATTCAAATCACTAGCGTATGTATGGTTTAAAAATATGTGATGTCCAGTACAGTATTACATTATAACGGTCATATAGTATTTCATCATCCAAGCCATGGCTACTACATGATGTGTTGTGTTTGTGTTCTGTGTGTTTAAGGTCTCAGTGAACTCACTTTCTGAGCGTTCACGTAGAATGGGTCTAGATCCTCCAGTGGTACCGCCACCAGTCCTGGTGGGATGTCCCCATAGATGTAGGGCAGGCTCTTGCCAGCCTCCAGGTCGCTGTTGGGCTTCGGCTTGTTCTCGTCATCATCATCACGGTAACTGCTGTCCTGTTTAGGTGGCTTTTTCTTTTTCTCCTCATTGAAGCGCTGTTCGAGGGCCGCCAAAGATTCCCTGGTGAACTTCTTGAAGCTGTCGGGTCCTGGCGGTGCAAGAAGGGGTGCAGCCATGTTTTCATCCTGCAGCTACTTGGGCTTTAAGTTTGCACCATCCACAGTGGTCAGCTCTAAGTAAAAAAATGACGAATTAGTCCATAGAACACAACTAGTCACAAATCTTCAAAAGATAATGCAATTACTTGTTCACAAGAATATACTTTAAAGGTGCATTGCATTGCACAATTTTCTAGTTGAGGGTCCACTACCTACTTGTGTCCATGGAGATATTATTGCTATGCCTAGAGTGTTCCGTGGTATGACATAAACATTTCCATCAAGCACTTATCCATTTGTTTCTGTTGCTCAAAAATACAATGATTCCATGTGTGAATAAGGGTGACTCTCCATAGATCTGAACTGTAATGTAGCGTAGTGCCGTAATCAGCTTGTCTCCCTTGTGATAGTTGAATCTATACTGTGGAACATTCTAGACACAGCAATAACATTGGAGACAGCAGGTGGTAGATCCTCTGTTAGTTATGTTACTCAGTGGAGTAACATTATTTATGTATTATTTTTATATTTATTTTTTCTTTACATGTTAGTTTTCATCTTTTTACATTTAGTAAATACACACACAACGTTCTAAGTACAGTGCTGTAAGTCATTGTTGAAGTCCCTCTTTACACCTAGCCCTGAAAATATCTCAAATATAGTGATGGTTTCATCCTGTCGTGGCACATGTGTATGTGTGAACACTGATTTATAAGTTCCTCAGGAAATAGCAGCAACACAGTCTATTGTACACATTTGCTTTGAAATGATTTTGATGCTTGTTTTGTCTGGATTATGTGCTGCGGCTTGTATTTTAAAATAAGGGAGTACAATGATGTATATTCATCTAATTAACTTATAATAGAATCATTGAGGATAAAGTTAATAGAGGGACTTTTTAAGCAGACAATTTCTCACAAGTCACTACATCAGATTAAACATAATTAAGTCAGAATTTCCACGCATTAAACCAAATGGAAAAACGGATTTGAGAAGAGAATATTTGGAAATGATAGGTAAAATATGCAGGTTGAAAGCAATTTTATAAGCATATCCTGTACACTTTATACACTTTGAATGTCCCAGTACAATTGTTGACTTGGGCGCTAAGGTTATTTCAGACACTCATTCAGACATATCTGCATCGTTAAAGGCCCGTCACATCCCGGCTACTCTCTTGCATAACACAATCTAATCAAAGATTGCACGTCGTGTCATGGTGAAATCTCACTGAAAATATCCCGCTTCTGCCTCTGTCTCTGTATGAAAACGTTAACAAAACTGCGAAGAAAAACACGCAGCCTTTGAGCCAAGACGTCTGTTTTAAAATGGACCCCGGAACCTCGCAGTCACTGCCTTCTGCTGCTCTGCTGGCGCTGTCCGCTCCAGCACCAGGCGCGCACACACACACACATGCGCGCACACACACACACATGCGCGCACACACTGCACACGGGCTGCACACGGGAGGGTTCACTGAGGGAAAAAAAACGCTGTGTGGAGAAGCGTTTTGGCCTAGGCGCCTGCAGGCCGCCACATATCCACCATTCCTCCAGTCTGTGTTGTTAAACGATGATGACAAGAGTCGTCGCGTTGCGTCTGTCTTTGGAGTGTCACATTGCTTAGATTCTGTCGAGCGTCAATCATATTCCTACTCAGGACACTAAACCTTTCCAAGTCATGGCCATGGGAGGCGACATTAAACAAAACCTCGAATGGACATTTTAACATTTTGCGCAAAAGAAAGAAAACTCCCAAAGAGACACTGCGCAAGAAGTGGTCCGATACAACCAAATAGTCCAGAGCAAAGTGCTGCAGTGGGTGGTTTGCACTGAGTGTGGAGAATGTCACGCGGAGGTAAACGCGACACAAATAAATACAGCTAAAAAAAACACCGTTTTTGGAGAATACAACATCACACGCTGGGTGTGTGCACGGTCATTTTAAACTAAAGCCATAGTTTTTCTGGGTTTTTGCGCGTCGCCTTGAAGGATCTGCACCACACCCGTGAAGCCATGTCGACTGCTAAATCAATACGGACTGTATCAGTGCAATGATAGCCTACAGCAGGGTGCTAGACAGCTGTATATCACACGGTATAGACATGACATAAAGCACATCGCATATCATCTGCAAAGAGCAATGACAACGCGTCCAAATGAACCCGGGCGGCATGAGCTCTATGAGGATGACCAGGTAATACTACGCGAAGCATTAGAGCCCCGGACAAAACCTATTTGCAGCATCCGGTCCCCTGGAGAGTTAAATCACGGTCTTTTAACAAAGTCTAACCAAAATGATTCGATTTTACCTTTTTGGAGAAGAGAGGAGCCCTGGACCACTGAGATGGCACCCTACCTGAAGCCCATCGCCAACACATTCGCTCCCTCGAGCAGTGTTGAGATCAAATTCGACAAAATACAATCAATTGTAATATAAAAAGCTTTCAGATAGACATATTCTACCTATAGATAAACGTGAACGTATTTAGCAAGCCCAGACAGTCGCTCTATCCATTCTGCTCCAAAAAAGGATGCGGGCTGTGCGTGCGCCTCTGCGACATTTACGCAAGGATACCGACACCGACAAAAAAGAACCTTCACCGACCAATATAAGCTCCACTAAATCTAAACCTACAAAATGAAGCGTACTCACTCTGTAAGCGTTACAAAGACTCCTGGAAGACTGGGCAGGACTGCAGATGTGGAAAAGATCGGAGAGAAACTGCGGTTGTCGCCATATTGTTGCTGCTATCTTCCCCCTCAGTGCGAGCAGTTTCCCTGCATAATTGATGACTCTCAGCAGAATGTAAGGGAGTGTCGGCGAGTGCGTTTCGTCAAATCCTAAAGGTCATTTAGGCCTGCAGCCCGTAAAAGCCCCCAGTGAACGCCTCTTGACCAAAAAGGGGGGCTTCGAGGAGGAGACTGCGTGAGAAAAGCTGCGCACGGTTTTCAATGCGTTGGCTAAATATGTGGAGAGTTTAGTGCAGAAATGTAGCGCTGTTGGGCTGTGGGCTTCGCTTTGGTGAAGGCCGGTGCCTGTCCCACACTGAAAAGAAGATTGTTACACACAACATTTAAAGATCCGTCCAGTTTATGCACAATCGCAGTCTACTCCTAAATGCCACTACACTTAATGCTGAGTTAATTTTATCAATTGTCTCTTTCTCTAATGTTTGCCCTCGCCTCTCATCACTAGCACCAATTAATATGGAAATAAGAGCCTGATGTGCCCACCTGCCCCCTGCTCCTGCCTTTTGTTGTTATGTAATGCGTGGGAATCAATCCAACTCTATCCAAGTCAGCTTAATGAAATCACCATGACAGAAGCTCGCACCTTCTCGTCTTTTGTCTTCACCTGTCACTTCACCTTTGACGTGCAGCACGCGGGCCTGACGTCACTGTCCAAGTGCGTTTGTTTTTATTTGTTTTCATAAATTCACATCACAACTCAGGCCACACGCACGAAACCAGATGAAGTTGTTCATGTTTGTGGTTCTTTTGACGGCAAAGATTTGGCCATTAGATGCTTCGTACAACGAGAGCGATGGTGAGTCAAGTCAAATAAAAGAAAAAATAAATAAATAATTGACATATATTAGTTATAACAACGACATTAGCAGCATGCAGAATAGTCAACGTTTTAAACTTTACTTCTGTGGGCCAGGATGTGGGTTGCGGTTCCTGGTTGGCCCCCCGGTTGGCTCCAGGATTGTGGGGGGCCAGGAGGCTCTGTTAGGGTCCTGGCCTTGGCAGGTCAGCATCCAGCTCTTCAGTACTCACTACTGTGGTGGCACCATCCTGAATCCTCTGTGGGTGCTGACCGCTGCCCACTGCTTCATCAAATATCTGTGAGTAAAACCATTTCAGATACATTTTAACATCCCATAATCATCAACAACTGTCTTTATGTTCATATTTACAACATTCCCAGAAGCTCTAATCACGAATAATCAGTATAATTATACTCTTTTTCAATTTGTCTTCTCATGCTCCTGCCCTTACCACTATCTTGAAATATTTGTATGTATGTATATGTAAACACACACACACATACATACACACACATATACATTTTGAAACCTATTTGTGTTGGCACCTATAATAGACTATTGTTTGTTCCTTCAGTGAGATCAGCCCGAGACACTTTACGGTGGTGGCAGGGTTGACGACTCTGTCTCAGCCCGGTGATCATGCTCAGGTTCGCTACATCACAAGCATCAGGATACACAGGGAGTACGATACAGAAACCACAGACAATGATGTGACTCTACTGCGCTTGGACACTCCATGGTACTTCACTGACTATGTACATCCTATCTGCACCCCCAACAACACATCTGAAGAGGTCACACTCAACTTCACCCACTGCTTCATCTCAGGATGGGGCAGCACCTACTATGGAGGTTAGTCAGTCCATCTGCCCAAAGCAAAGCTATTTAAAGGGTCACAGAGAATGCCTCACGCCCATTATAATTTTCTCTTTTAATTTCAAATTGTGTAATGTGTTAGATGGTAGAATAGGCGGTATGTACTAAGGGAATGTGACAATTTATATAGTTTTAATTTGTTAAATCTGTGTTGTGAGATCAGAGACACACAATCAAAATACATAAACCCAGTGATTGACTGTCAATAGTCAAAAGTGATCACTTTTTTCTAGACCATTTGCTCAGTTATGCCGCATTTAGCTGCCAAATAGTAAAATAGAAAATAATATATATTTAAAAAAATGCACCCCATTGCTGAACTACAAAGTGCCCAAAACGAATTACATAAATGCACTGTAGATGACATAATCCATCTTTAAGATGTCTACATTAGGCACTGTCAAAAATCAATGAGATCCTAACTTCTGTTCTTAAGAGCACCTTGTTGTACACATTAACTTTTACCAGGGCCTGGCATGAACAGATTGCGGGAAGCAGAGGTGAACCTGATTGACCAACGTACATGTAACCTGATCTCCTTTTACAACGGCATGATCACTGACAACATGATCTGTGCTGGTCTGGAGACTGGTGGGGTAGACTCATGTCAGGTTTGGGTCCCATTTCATCACAGAGGAGAGAATTTAAGTTAGGATGCCTGTGTGACGTGTGTTTGTTTGGGTGTTTGTGGTCTAGGGTGACAGCGGCGGGCCTCTGCAGTGCTACAGCGAGGAGCAGGGGAGGTTCTACCAGCTGGGAGTGACTAGTTTTGGATACAATTGTGGTCTCCCATTCAAACCAGGGGTGTATGCACGGACCAGCAGATACTCAGTCTGGATAAAGGCGACACAGGAGAGGTCTGCAAGTCCAAAGTCCAATACAAGTCAGATGTGGGTCATCCTCAGTGTTGGACTAATGCTGCTACAAATGGTACAATAAATTCAGTGTTTATCAATGTGCAGAACGTGTATTTCACAGGAATTTTCCCTCAAATACTGAACCAACAAAAAGTCTGCTTAATGTTGCTTAAAAATGCGCTGCACGATTTTGGAGATATTACTGTTATATTCCATTTCATATGACCATGTTCCAAAACGACACAACAGTCCCCCAAGTTAAAATGTAATGTTATTCTTCTCCCACTGCTCTTAACCTGAACATTACTGTACAGTAAAATAGATAAAAGTGATGTCACGTATTGGTGCACCAATCACAAAACAGAATGGGAAGATTCCAAAATACTGTATGGGTATGGGTGTTGCCATGGAGATTCACTTATAAAGTTTACTGCAACTGTTTTTGGTTAGAAAATGAGTAGGCAACAATCTGTAAAATTATAACAATTATAACAACAATTATAACAATCTGTAAATTATAAGCTTTAAATGTTATAAAACTATAAGATAAAAGGAAAATCAATTAGGAAAAAAAACAAATGAACCTTTTCCAGTTGCTATTATTTATTGTTCAACTATTTGAAAATTATTAAGTTGCTTCCTCATCAATGATGAGAATCAATCAAAGCTTTCAATTGTATTTAAATATGCCATTTCCGGTGTATATATCATTAAATATTTATGCTTAGCTCAAATGAAACACATGAGGATTAGGGCTTAGTTACTCATTCTGTAAAAATTAACATACGTTTGTCAAAAATGTAATTATTTAAATTTGAGACTTGAGCCCATCCCAAACTGGCACAGAACTCTTAGTGACATCATAGGAGAAAATACTTGTCCATTCAAAGTGGGCTGAGCAACACCTGGTGGACAAATGCTGCAAACACTTGAGCACTTGTAGTGTATAAAAATGATGCAAGAAACTTTGACAAAGCATCTTTTATTTGACATGAAACACATCCAAATGACAGTGACAGTGTCAAGTAAGACATGTTTTCGCACCAGTTCAGAGCGTCTTCGCTGCAGCTTGACTAATGCATAGTGATCGGATAGTCCTTGGTTTGAGGTATACATCGTGGGCCCTTGAGTTATTATGTGGAAAATCCCAATTTTATTACCTCACGTTGTGGACATTACATTTTGTGCTTAAAATAATATTGTAGCTTTCAAATGCGCACTGTTCTCTGAAACTTGACAGCTGAAAGTGTAATTGAAGAGAGTTAGTGCACTGTATAGCAATACATCACAAAAATGGAAAAAATGACCTTAGAATAGGACATTGGATGACTACTTTCTCAGATGAAGAGTAGCACCAATGTCTATTGAAAAGGCTTTAAGGCCAACTGGAAATTATAAAACTTTATTTAAAATTGGAGTGAAACAGTAGCAACAAAGCATTATTACATGATGGCAGAAAAACAGCTTCACTTAATCTTGTGTACATTTGTCTAAAATAGAAAAAAAAAAAAAGACTGGCTCGTAAACTGCCAGCAACAGTCACAAAATGAAAAGTGGTTTATTAATAGTTGTATTAATTATAAAAGAGAGATGTGCAGTTTAACAGAAAAAGACACTGTTTAAAATATATTAACTTCAAATTTTGGATGGAAAGACATAAAATACAGTGGAGGCGACATGTAAAACAGAAATGAACATAAAAATGGTTTAAAATCTGGGGACAAACCTTGCACCAGAGAACATTTAAAACCATATTGGGAAAAGTGCACATCTCTCCCACCAGAACATGAAACCTTTTTTGTTGTAATGAGTTAAACATTTTTTAAAAATTAACAATGTAGAAATAAATGCTGTCAAGTATGAAACTATCAGTCAAGTTTATCATAGACACTTTCCCATGTACACATTAATACCAATAATACAGTTTTTGACCTAAGATACAGTATACAGCTGACATCCTTTACCCTTATCATAGGCCCCTTAAAGGATTTTATAGACAACATTTTCTGCCATTTTCTCACGCAGGTGGCTCTGATTGTTGTTCGTTTTCAAATGCAATTATTATTCTTCAGTGTTACAGACATTCAACAAGATTTCAAATGCAATAATGAAATGATCAAAGGCGCGTTCAAATAAAACAACACACTCCCTGCTCCCCATTAAAAATGTGATTTGGAGAGGCTGGCTTTGTATAGTTGCACAAATGTTACAGCCAGATATGTAAAAGTGATGGAGCTCCACAGGTTTAAGGCAAAAGACTGTGGAGTTTCCTTTATTTTTTCATAATTAAACAGTCCTTATTCCTAAATGTGACAAAGACGCAGCATAAAGGCACTATTCTGCCTCTTGGTGATCTACATATGATGCCGACACAGTAATAGCACATACTGGAAAAGCTAGTGGCTCAAGATATGATGCATTACCCTTAGTAAACTAAAGTCAGATTTACTTGTTCCTGGGCTTTTTAGTATTTTTTTTCCAGCTGATGAATGTAGCCATTAAGCATAGCACAGCGTAGCACTAACGCTAACATCAAGCCATACTTGCGATCTCCTAATTTTACTATCATTTGCTCTTTTGGGCCTCTATTTGACCAAGGCTGTGTCTGAAGTATTCATACTTTTTATAATTTTACTATAATATATAACACATTTTATGGAAGAATTTGTTGTTTGACCAAACAAAACCAAAGCAAAGACAGTTCTTGTAAGTTCTTCTGATATAATCAGATTCAGGCATTCAGTAGCCTGAAGGACGTAATCACCAACTTGGATCGTCTAATTCAGTTTAATGTAATTTTAAAGACATTTCAGACACAGCCTTTAATTGCACTCATCTTAGTATAACATTGTCTACATATTCTCATCTTGAAACTGTTGTCTTTTAAAGAAATTAATTAGCACTATTACAATCATAAAACCTATCTAACGGACCAACTCCTACTCACAAAAGATTTGCCTCAGAGCTTAGCGGTTTTTTTCTTCATGTTGTATGAGACACATTCTGTGGGACGTAGCCAGTTTGTTGCGCGATAAAGCCTCAGTGGCCCCACGTTTGGGGAGGGTCGCACATCAGGCGGGTGATAATACTGACTGGACTGACACTGGCTGGGATGGGTTTGTGTGGATGCTGTGGGTTGTGTCCTCATTGCGTGCACGGGACATAGGTACAGGGGCTTTTAAAGTGCAACAGGAATAGGTCTGGTCCCCTCAGCAGGTGCAATGAGACGCCCTACCGGCGAGGAACCAAGAATGGAGGAAACAAACAGGTGCATGGTTTGGCTTAAAACCAAGGAATGAAATCATAGTTTTCTAAGATGCATTAAAACGTCTTGAATAAAAATGGGAGCAATGAGAGATGACAGATGGAGACAGATTCCTTTCCTCTGACTGTACTGCCAGCCCCTCCCATCCCAAATCACCTGGACTGCAGAGGCGGAGCAGGTTGAAGCAACAGTTTTCAGAGGGAAGCCCGCTCTCGCTGCTCCGCTCTGCAGACGTGTGGTGTCCAAGGCCCTCCCTGTGTGCTCAGAGCCTGGCTCAAGATTCTGCTCTCTCTTTGAGGGCTGTTCACATGTTGTAGGCCACATAGATGGGGTCCAGCTGGTCTGCCAAGAAAGAGTCCCGCAGGTGCATGCGCTGCTTCTCACCTCTGGAGTTGATGGGAATGACCCCTGGGTCCACGATGACCACCACGCCTACAATCAGGTGGTGCTCCTCCAAAACTACATTAGTGACCAGAGGCACCAAGTCCAAGGCCTCCTGCTCAGACCCGCTAAGCTCTGCCACCACCACCAGCAAGTTGGTCCATGTAAACACGGCACTGAGGGGAACAAGGCACATATTTAGAGTCAATCTCTAAAGATATTGTTTTGGTCAGAACCTACGTCTCACTGACGTTTCTCACCTCTCTGCAATGCTGCGATGTGCTCGAGACACTGAAGTCTCAATGTCTATGGGGTGGTATCGCAGCCCTCTCAGCTCCAATGTTTCATCAAGAGAGCCAACCACAAACAAGGCATCATGACGATCTGCAAAGCAAGAAGTACATAGGACTATTCATATAATTGATAAAAATCAAATCTAACCTTATAAGCGATCCCTTTTTACACACTCTCAGGGTATAAGTGATGACCTCACCTCCGCTTGCATCCAACAGCTCGGTCCTCTTGATAAAGCCTAAATATCCCGTCCTGGCCCACACAGTCTGTGGATCTCCAAAGCTAAGTTTGGTGTTGAAGTGATCAGCCTGTAGATTCTCTTCTCCGTAGATGGTATAGTAACCACTGGCACTGTGAGCACTATTCACCCAGATCTAACAAACCACAAAAAAGTCTCTCTCCATCTCTTTAAATAACAACTGCTGATAGTGCATTGCCAAATATGCATCAAAACTATACAATAGAATGTATGCATGTCTTAAAACATTTATTTGTGTGTATACAATAGCAATTCGATGTTTCATTATTGTCCTTGCTATTGCACAGTGTAGTTTTGAGTTCTTACCTCTCCTAGATGTGAGTCTCCTAGTGGGCCTCTGGTCTCTGGGTTCACAATAATTACCCTGACTCCAGGAAGGATCTAAAGTAAGACACATTTTGCACTGTTTTAACTACAAGCACAAAACTACCGCTAACTATTGCATTCTCTTTGTGTGTGGCCAAATCTACAGTCACACAATTGAGCCACAAGTCGCTAATCAATACGCACTGTGCCTGACTCCATGAGTGGAAGACTCTGTGGCGCCCCTCGCTCTACCAGTCTCACCCTGAAGGATACACATACATAGACCACAGTGTTAGACCAGTATAGCATGTCACTATCTTTGTATGGTTATCTTGTATGTATTACCTGTCGTGTCGTAGTGACTTCATATCTACATAGACTGTAGAGGGATCGGGCCCAGAAGTGCCCTAAGCGGAATAAGAAAACCATAATTTATCATCCTAAATTTAAGTCTAGGAAAATGTTAACACAGAATTTAAGAAGTTAGGTTAACAACTGTCTTACAGACTAGGCACAAAGTGTAACTGATTAACTATGTCCCATTTATATATCATCGTAAACCAATCCTTCTAATACTGACCTGTAGGCATATTGCCAGGTTGACTCTGGATCCAAAGGCAGTGCTCACAGCTCGAGATGAAAGGCCCAAGTCCTTGAAGAGTTTTGAGAAAGACATGGAGAGGCCCAGACGCGGTCGCTCTTCTGCTATCACCACACAACTCCGCACACAGGATAGATTCACTCCTCGCGTCTGGGGATAATAGAGACATTCATATAAACTCATTCATATAAATTTTTCAAATTGCCAAAATTCAGACAAACAAAAGTTGGTCTATTGCAGCAGAAACAAACCCAAATCTTCTGTGAAACAAAACATGAAAACCATATTTTGTATTTTTATTTGAAAAATTGACTGTGTTAGCAGCTAGTTTGTTTAACCTTCAATATCTCGGTCTGTGTGCCCAGTCCTTTTGTACAGAGCTCCATGACAGAGTAGGAGCAGAACGTGTCTCTGATCTTGTACTGACTCAAAGTGCTCAGCCACAAAGGCAGTGAACTCTCCAGCTCCAGAGGAGGAATAAGGATGGACTGGTGACCTGAGTAAACACTGAAAAAAACATGGCAATATATATAACAATTAATTACAAAAATAGACCACATGTAATGTAGTCCTGTATATTAGTGAGTGTTACCTGGAGAGGCACCATAAAACAAAGCCCAGGCCGCAGTACGGGTCGAGGCAGATGGCTATTTGGCGAGAGGAGTAGAGCTCACACTGCAATTTAATAGAGCGGCAAAGAGTACTGATTGCCGCATGGGACATCTGTTAAAACAAGGCAGAAAATATCACAGGATATTCACACATCCGCCCATGCTTCAGACTGTATGTAAACAATGCACTAGTCTTTACCTTGACCCCAGTCAGCATCCCTGTGGTGGACACGCTGAAGTCCAGGTAGGCGAGCATCTCGGCGGTGGGTGGTTTGTAGATGCTTTGGGGCCGCTTCCTGGGAAGATCATCTGCAAGTGGGCAAAGAGTGTGGTTAATGCATGGGTTGTAGAGGCAATTATCTGAGAAACAGAAGCTTTCCTTCCTGCATGCTAAAGATACAGATGTTAAAAGAAGAATTTTGATGACCCCTTGTGGTTTAACGTGGATGTTCAGGTTTTGCCTTTGGTTTTGTGTGTGTTTGGCAGATTGTAATTATAAATTCCCATTACCAGTAGCTTTAATGTTATTATGTATGGACCTGTATCAATGATGGTGGGCCACGTCTTGATGTTAACGCTGGCAGCTGCTTCCCTCGACCTGAGGATCCTCATGAGGGGCTGAGTGGTGAGGATGCATGCGGCTTTGCTCACCTGTAAAAACACAAAGACATTTCTAAGTACATAATTTCAGACAGAGTGTGTGAATTTATACTGTGCTTTTTGTAAATTACTCACATCAATGATCATGCGAACAGTGGGGAGAGTAGCAGCCAGGTTTTGTGGATGGGGCGGTCTGACAGTCACAGGGATAACCCCTGCGTACAGGCACCCATAAAAGGCAGCAATCAGGTCAATACCTGCAGGAGTGAAAAAGACAAGAGCAGAAATGGGACTTGTAATAATCTGTATTCTAAGGTTTTTATTTTTGTTTGTGAATGTGAGTATGTGTGCAGGTGTACCTGGGGGATATAGCAGCACCACATTGTCTCCTGTGTTAAGGCCTCCTCTCTCCATTAAAGTGGCTGTGATCTTCTCTGCTCTCTTATGAAGCTGGGCACAGGTGGCTGTGCACACTGCCACCCCCTACAAACAAAAACGCATTAGCATCTTTAGTGTTGTTTCTTAATAGACTGGAGGACTGAGTTACGAATCCAAATACAAGTTATTTAGACACTGAAGTTTACCTTAGCATTGAGAAGCACATAGAGAACATGGTCGGGGTCAGCTTGTGCTCTCCACTGCAGTGATTCTGACAGAAACTGATGCTGCAAACAGCAAACTAAGTGTCATACAAAAACATTATATATATATATTATATATAT
>KN512368.1:0-16892 GCA_000787155.1 Scartelaos histophorus | reverse complement strand
GTTCAGCAGCAGCAACAAAGACGACATCATGAATGTGTTTGCACAAAATGAACCTGAGACTGGAGAAAACTGTGGAAAAGTCCAGTACTCCAGAAAAAAGTATGTACCACATATCCTCTGCGCCTCTGTAGCTCCTATGCACCACATATTGACTCCCCTCCTCTCTCCCCAGGGCTTTTGGTGATGAATGTGATCAGAAGCATTTCATTTTCTGTGAAAGTTGGAATTTGCCATATTACCATTTCATCCCCGACACTAAAACCTGGTCTGAAGGACAGAACTACTGTAAAACCAACTACTTGAAATACATGGACTTTATATCCTACATGAGCCCTGACTTTAGTTTTCCTCCCGTTTATCCTGAGCGAGACTTCCCAGTGTGGATCGGCCTGCACCACGACGGTGAGTCCGGACCTTCTAGTCTTCCTCTGACCTCAAACATGAACTGACCACTGTGTTACAGGAACAAACTGGAGCTGGAGAGACAACACCCAGTCAGACTACAGGAAATGGGCTTCAGGTGAGAGGAGGAGTCAGGGGAGGAGTCAGGGGAGGGGGAGGAGTCAGGGCAGTATTATCTAATGGATTAAGCTTTGAGACCACTTTAGAAAGTTTACTTTACTTGATAATTTTGATAAAGCCACACACACACACACACACACACACACACACACACACACACACACACACACACACACACACACACACACACACACACACACACACACACACACACACACACCCACACCCACACACACACACACACACACACACACACACACACACACACACAGATAAACAGAAATGTTTTGAGAACTGACTTGATCAGTGACTTGAGCAGTTTGTATGTTTATGTAGTGGAATTTCCTGGAGGGTGTGTGGGTCTGGAGAGTGGGGGGTGATGAGTTGCTGGGGCTTGGTGTGAGTGAGGACCCTGACAGCAGAGTTTTGAATGTATTGAAGCCTGTGGAGAAGCTTTTGAGAAACAGGACAGGACTCCATTGCAGTAATCAAGGAGGGAGGTAATGAGTGGGTATCTGTTTGAACGACTGAGTCTGAGAGAGATCGATGGAGGTGGGAGATGTTGTGTAGGTGGTAAAAGGCAGATTTTGTGATTGGTTTGATGTGGGTTGGAGGTCAGAACCTTGTGGTACCTTGGTGGATGAGAGAGGGAGATGAGTAGGTGTAATGAATGACTGCCAGTGGGAA
Organism: Scartelaos histophorus; assembly: GCA_000787155.1. NCBI lineage: Eukaryota > Metazoa > Chordata > Actinopteri > Gobiiformes > Gobiidae > Scartelaos > Scartelaos histophorus. The sequence goes on along the minus strand of KN512368.1, from coordinate 15,683 downwards.
AGGTATGAGAGAAACCAAGAAACGGCAGCACCACTCAGCCCGATGTACAGGACTGACTGGTACTGCACTGCTATATATATGTATGTGTGTGTATATAGATATATACACACTGTGTGTATATAGATATATACACACTGCTGGACACTGTTGAAGTTGTGTGTGATGTTTCAGGTCAGGACCCTGGTCCGAACCCTCCCTCAGACAAGTGTGTAGCTGTGTCCTCTCAGTCTAAGTCCATGTCAGTGCTCAACTGCTCCAAGTCCTTCCCTTCTCTGTGCTACAAACACAATGTGGTCCTGGTGCAGGGGCTTCTGACCTGGGAGGAGGCTCTGGAGACCTGCAGGAACCTCCCACCCTCCAACCACAGGTATGTGCCACATCCTCCTCCACCTACAGGTCTTTGCCACCTGTAGCTGCTCTATAATGGCAGGAGAGCAGGTATCAAGCTAATTATAAAATCATGAATTAAAGACAGAGCTGAGTACTTTAATATTTGATATCACAAACATGGCTGCCTGCAGTAGCAGATTGTGGTGCACAGCTCCTTGTTCATTCATACATCAGTGCACACACTGACTCCCATCTGCATTTTTATGTTTCTCTTCTTGTTGGAGACATGTTTTCCAACACTTTTAGTACTTCCATAACTTCCTGTAGTGTGACAGTTGTAGAGTCCAACTTGATGATCTCCTGAATGCCTTTAGGGTCTCAACCATCATATGTGCAGATCTCAGGGTCATTGAGGAGGTTCTGTTGACTGGCAGACACTCCATACATTAAGTATAAAGGGGCCTAACAAGGGGTTTGTGGACTATGCAGTTGTGCATAAAGGTTCATGTTTGGAGATGTTTAGAGCAGGTTTGATTCAGGTGAGAGGGACCGAACTGGATTTGGGTAACTTCGACTCAAACACAAGTCTTAGTTCAGTATAACAGAAAGTGGTCTTCCACAGGTAATGCTTAAAATGGCAAATCAGTCTGATAAACATTTGAGAAATATATGTCTTTAATATATAAATTCTAAAACCAGAAAACAGAGAGAGAAAATGGGTATAAATGCAAAAACAGGCTTGAACAGGGAATAATTCAGAATCAGATGATACAGAATGCCCAATGGCAACAACAGAATATGTTCAGATACAGATCTGGAGAGTCTCTGGACTGATCAACAAGCTAACAGAGACTGATTGAGCAGGAGGAGTAAATAAAGACGAGTCTGGAATGATTAAGGAATTAATGGCAGCTGCAGGAAAAAACAGGGAGGCAGCCAAAGAAGAACAGGCTGGGAAATGGAGCTGGAAGGAGATAAACAGAACTGGATCATATCCCCTACAGTTCTGTTGAAGAGCTCCACACTCTGCCCAGTGGGTGGTGAGGAGCTGTTGGCTTCAACACTTTACTCATCGGACCCTGGTCTGAAAATATTCAGGAAATCCACATAAAAGTACTCCCACAATTGTGTTCGCAGACTGATCTCAGGAGTCTGTGCAGACTGTAAAATGATCAGGCACATCCACTGACCTGATGCTGGAACTCTCCACTGTCCAATGTTCAGCACAACACCAGAGGTGCAGATGTTTTAACATTCCACCTCAGAGCCTTTTAAGAAATCACACAACATGTACATATGTATATACATATATACATATATACATATACATAAATACATGTAGAAGTTCCAACACATACAGAATAATACAAACTCATGGACCCGTTATGCCCTTATTATTAATGCAATCACACAGACACATGTACAGACAGGAGGACAGGATTTATATGTAATCTTCACACAGTCTGTAATTCAAAAGCTCAAAGGTGCAGGTGTGAGACAGGTGCGGGTTTGAGTCAGGTGTGAGACAGATATAAGGCAGGTGATATGTCTCTGTCTCTGTGTCCTACAGCTCCACCTACAGGATGCTCAGCTTGGAGCCTGATGAGCTGCAGTTCACCCTGAGCCTCGCCCACAATGCCACCACCAGCAAGGTACTGCACAGGGGGCGCTATACCTGTGGGTTTGTCTTTAGATGCAAGGTTGGGGCGGCACGGTGGCTGAGTGGCAACACTCATGCCTCACAGCAAGAAGGTTACGGGTTCGATCCCCGGGTCGCCCGGGCCCTTCTGTGTGGAGTTTGCATGTTTCCTCCCCGTGTCTGGATGGGTTTCCTCCGGGTGCTCCGGTTTCCCCCATCACCCAAAAACATGCAACACCCTATGAACAGTGTACAACAAGGGACCGGCAGGGAGTCCCTCCCTCCTGTGGGCTCACCACCTGCAGAGGGGTTCATAGGGTCTGGGTCTGGTGCATAGAGTAATGGGCAGCATGCTGCCCCCGCGACCCAGCTGGATTAAGCGGTAGAAGATGGATGGATGGATGGATGGATGCAAGGTTGGTCAGAGCCTCAAGGTTGTGACCCAAACGTGGGTTTGTTTGGGTTGTGTGATGTGCTGCAGCTCACGGTTGGTGCTTTGAAAAGTCATTATGAACTTTCTTTGATTCAGTCTGAAAAGTTTCCGAAAGTCTAAAGAGTCAGCCCCTGTCCAGTCACACTTTTTAACAGATTAATTAGCCTAATAAAATAATAATTTACAATCAACTGAGACTTTGAGCCTTTCCCTTTGCTTATTCTCTCACGCGCTCTTTCAAACACTAAGTGAGCGATTCGTCTCCATTGACTAAAATTCTAGCGTTGGCATCAGGTTTGATTGGGGGCCTGGCTAAGCGCCACCTCCACACCCGACCAGCAGTATGGGGGGAAGAAGTGTTATCTTCTACAACCTCGCTGCCGATTGGCTCTTCGGTTGCTATGATACTCATGATCAGAATTCCAAATGTGGAACTGGGCTCCAGATTAGTCCACTTATATTACAGTCTGTGGTCCTCAATGAAAGACTCAGTGAGGTCTAACACATGTCCTGTGTTCTCAGGTGTGGGTGGGCCTGCGGTTCCTGGGTGGTTCTTGGTTCTGGTCAGATGGGGGCGCTGTCTCTCTGTCTTCTCTTCCTGAGTGTCCTGAGTCTGGACTTCACTGTGGAGCTCTGGTCCTCAACAGAACCTCAGGATCAGACCCGCTCATAGAACCCAGCGACTGCAGTCTGGACCTCAATGTGCTCTGCTATGCAGAACAATGGAACCCTTGGTTATAGAGAAGCTTAGAACCCTCTGCTGTGAAATGATGAAATATCTGTTCTCGTCTGTGTGAGTTTTTATCAGGACTTTAGGTCATATTTTACATCTGTAGACTGTGTTCATTCTGTTTAGAACATGTTCTCCATGTAAACTCCATTGGAGATTTCTCACATAATCATCATTATTTTGGGTGTGGTTCCTCATGAGGAAATGAAGCAGATTTGTTCCACTTCTGATGGACTCTTTGGTCTGGTCCTTGTTTATTTTAGACCTGGTATAGTCCTGGTTTGGATCTTGCTCCATCCTGGTTTAGTTCTGGTTTAGTCCTGCTCTGCTCTGACATTTCCCAGTCTGATGTTAATCATGACTTCCTAGTCAAATCTGTGTTGCTGAGACAGATGCTTTTTGAATATTCATTTCTGTATTTGCTGCATCAGTGACAGAGACAGAGGAGCCTGCCTCAGGCTCAGTCCTGGTTATTTTAATATAATTTTAATTTAGAAAACTTTACATCTCTCTGAAAGGCAATTCTGTTTGCAGTCACAGATCACAGCATAAAATACACACACACACACACACACACACACACACACACACACACACACACACACACACACACACACACACACACACACACACACACACACACACACACACACACACACACACACACACACACACACACACACACACACACACACACACACACACACACACACACACACACACACACACACACACACACACACACACACACACACACACACACACACACACACACACACACACACACACACACACACACACACACACACACACACACACACACACACACACACACACACACACACACACACACACACACACACACACACACACACACACACACACACACACACACACACACACACACACACACACACACACACACACAGAGAAAACCTTTAAGTAGACGCTGTAAAAGAAGGCAGAGATTGAACGCTCCGATCACAGACCCAAAGATCTAAAGGAGTGTTCCAGTGTCATCAGGCACTTTACGTACTCCATCTGTTACATCAGTTATTAGTATTACTAATGATGCGTTTTATGTGACTTTTCTACCTGAGAGACAGATTTGCATTTACTACTGTGTTATTGCAGAGTTTTAAACTGACTCCAAATGTGAAGCTCTAAACACACTGACATAACAACAGCACAGTGTAAACAGGTGGATCATTTAACAACAAGAGTCTTTAAAAGATTAGACTAAACATAACAATGAATGGCCCAATGGAAAAGTCTAAACCTCGGGCATCAAAATGTTTCAGTGCAAAAAGCTCTGGATATGCAAATGCATTTAAGGGCATAGCCTGGTCTAGTCATGGTCTGGTTCTTGTCTAGTTCTTGTTTATTTTAGACCTGGTTTAGTCCTGCACTGACCTTTCCTAGTCTGATGTAAGTCAAGATTTCTTAGTCAAATCTGTGTAGTTTTAAGACAGATGTTTTTGAATATGTAGTTTTAAGACAGATGCTTTTTGAATATTGATTTCTGTATTTGCTGCATCAGAGCATCCGTGACAGAGACAGAGGAGACGGGCTCAGCAGGTTAGTCCTGGTTTTCTGCTTATATCAGTAGATTAGTATTATTAATAATGCGTTTTACGTGACCAGTCTATCTGAGAGACACATTTGCATCTGATGATGTGTTATGGCCAAATTTTCTAAGTGCACTGAAAAGACTGACTCCAAATGTGAAGCTCTAAACACACTGACATAACAAGAGCACAGTCAGTGTAAGTAGGTGAACCATTTAACCACAAGAGTCTAAGATAAGACTAAACCACAGACTGTATGAAGAAGTGGACTAAGTGTGACGTCACCAACAGCGTCTGGCTCTAGTCAAATGAAGCTCATTGATGCCACTAAGCTTTAGAGCAAAATAAAAACACCAGGATCATCTGGAGTGGATTAATACAAACATTTTAAACCCAAAATGACGAGGCTGCAGGAGGCACAGAGGGACGGGCCACAATATAACAATGTAAGTCAACTGGAGCCAGAGTCAGAAGGAGCTGGAAGTGCAGTCAGCGATCTGGCTGAGGAGGTTCATATGCAGAAGAGACGTGGAGACAGTGCATCTCCTTGATATATGCCACATTTGATGGACACTTGTGTACATGTCTTGCCATTGACTTCACCGCATCAAGTTTGTAGTGAATGCCCTTAGAGTTCTGTTGATATTGTACAACTCCAGCACTGGATCAAGTCAGGACCTGCTGTTGTCCAATTTTCCTGCCTGAGACTCTTTCCTGAATGTCTCCACGGTGATGGTGAGTGGATTCTGTTCAGGGAGGTTCTGTGTTCTTCTCTCAGAGCCTCCAGCCACTGTGCATCAGTGTTATGTGATGTGTCCCTCTCCTATGGGTCTTTCCAGGACCTCTCATTCTCCAGTCTTGGTGGTTCTGCTCTGGTATTGTGCCATTGAGCATACACTTTCACAGGTTGTGTTGTGAACAAGCAGTTTATTCTTCTGGCTTCATTATCTCGCCTGTTCCTCTTTAGGAGGCTGGCCAAGGCTTGGAGTCTTTTTCTGGCAGTTTTGAGTGCTTCAGGTAGGGCATCCGGCTGTACCTCTTGGGTATTTGCTTTCCTTCTCTTCTTCTCTTTGCTTCTCTCAGCGCTTCCTAGATTTTAGGCTCTGACCGTCTTTTCCATGGTGGTTCTGTTTCTCATGGTTCTTATAGCCCAGCACCTCGATCATGTCTGAAGTGTAGATCAACTCGTTGGTTTCACTGATGGTTGTGTTTGGATCTCACAGCTGCATTTACATCTTCTAGGAGACTTTCAGATGGTTCTTCACTCAGCCTCTGTAACTGGAGTCGGGGCCACGTGTTCATTTGGGCCATGGTCTTGTCTTTCAGCTCATTCAACGTGATACTTATTGGTGCTTCGTACCCAGTCTGTGGTTGGGGAGTTGTTGTTGCCTTGTATGATTTATCTGCCAAATGTTTTAAATGACAATCTCAAAAGTAAAATGTCCCCTAAATTCATTATGAAAAAAGGTAGTAAACATGGTTCTGGTGCTCGAATCCTGTCACACTGACTCTTCCAAGCACCAATCGATAATAAATGTATATCACCTAATCTAGTCCCAGTCACAAATCATATGAGAACACACCCAAAGGACTCTAACCACTAGAACTACATGCCAAACCATCACTTAGTTATTTACTTGCTAATTAGATCATGCCAACTCTGTGTCACTGTCTGGTTCAGTCTGAAAAATCTCTTCTTCTGGTGGCAGCCCAAGGCATTCCTCCAAGGAGAAACTTCATCCATGGTGGGGGGATGTAGAGGAGATAATAAACTGTTATTCTAATGAAAGAACTAAGTGTTTTTCTGAGGAGGCGGGGAACCATTTCTCCTGGAAAGAGACAGTTTTGTGTTTATTCGGGAGGAACACGTGCATCCGTTCCCCTGTACAGCATGGAGCTCGCGTCTGGGAATGTTTGAATCGACCAACCTTCTCCCCTTCTTTGAAACGGTGAACGACTGAGATCAAAACAACAAAAGTGTTACATTTCTAGATGGATGCTTAGTTTATTTCCCTCTGCTAATTCACTTATCAGTCAGATTTTGTGACATCTTAAGACATTGGCCCTAACCATTACGTGATCAAATCTGCCTTATGTAACATACTATAGAGTGTTTAATTAATACGCTGTGTAACACTTGTTTGATGTTTTTTGTGTGTTAAATGGTTTCCCATGCTGATTACCTTAATTACATGTTTACTGCATTTTCTTACAGGAAAACTGCTGTTATAGCTGCAATAATATCAGTGTGTTTCAATTATGAACTTGGTTAAGCCTGTAAAACTGAAATGTGTAAACGGGGATCAACTTAAGGTCATTTTAGGCATACTCATGTTTTGCATAAATTAAGACCACCGTGTCTCTGAACAAAACCACAGTACTAACCTACTAAACAGTAAGATCTGATCCACGCCGTGACTTGATTGGATTATTAGTCCAAAGTGCGTCCCCTGTCTCAGTCGAGTGTTTATTACAATAGAGAATTAAAATAAAACCCTAGGCTGTTGTTGGCTCAAGTTAAACGACCTCATATTGTTATTACTGTTTGAATTCTTAGGAAAATTGTTGCCTCATGCATCTTTTGTATCATCTTAATGCTGAACCATTAGACATACAATTCCCATGTAGATGCATTACAGTCTTGGTCTGGCTTTTGTCTAGATCTGGTCTAGTCCTAGTTTGGTTCTTGTTTATTTTAGACCTGGTTTAGTCCTGCACTGACCTTTCCTAGTCTGATGTAAGTCAAGATTTCTTAGTCAAATCTGTGTAGTTTTAAGACAGATGTTTTTTGAATATTGATTTCTGTATTTGCTGCATCAGAGCATCCGTGACAGAGACAGAGGAGACGGGCTCAGCAGGTTAGTCCTGGTTTTCTGCTTATATCAGTAGATTAGTATTATTAATAATGCGTTTTATGTGACCAGTCTATCTGAGAGACACATTTGCATCTGATGCTGTGTTATGGCCAAATTTTCTAAGTGCACTGAAAAGACTGACTCCAAATGTGAAGCTCTAAACACACTGACATAACAAGAGCACAGTCAGTGTAAGTAGGTGAACCATTTAACCACAAGAGTCTAAGATAAGACTAAACCACAGACTGTATGAAGAAGTGGACTAAGTGTGACGTCACCAACAGCGTCTGGCTCTAGTCAAAGCGGATTAATACGATCATTTTAAGGTCAAAATGATGAGGCTGAAGCAAGTACAGAGAGACGGGCCACAATATAACAATGTAAGTCAACTGGAGACAGAGTCAGAAGGAGCTGGAAGCACCTTCATGCTCACGTCCTGTTTGAAACACTGTGGCTGCTGCGTTATGTCCATTTATATATACAGTCCATGACCTAAACCTAACCATGACTGACCAAACAGATTAACCTTAACTTCAAATATCAAAATGCTCAGAAATATACTCAAATATTTACTCTTGTTTTTAACAGAGGAACAATTGTTCAGTTTGTAGAGTGTTTGCCCACTGATCCGATGGTTGGAGGTTTGAATCCTGCTCTTGACATAAACATCATTGCTGGTGCATTTCCAGTTCCCAAAGATAAAAGGTGTTATTGCTTCCTTGGGCTTTGCTTTTATCAGTGACATCAGGCTGAAAACATTAGGGTCTCATGTGACCTTAAGGCTCCTTTATTGTCTTCTTCAGAGTTCATTCATAAATCCCTTCGGTGTCTGCAGGTTGTGCACATTTATTTGGTTTTAAGACTAAGAATGGCCAAAACCAAATGAATGAAGAGTCTGTACAAAGAGTAGATGTGGAATGGAGTCTTTATTAAAAACAGACTCAGAGGTTCACACAGCAGAGGTGAGCCCAGTACTAGTCCAGGCTGTTAGTGATAAATATTATGGAGCTGTGGATCTGATCTGATCTAATGTTGTTTTCTCATCACAAAAAGACTCGAGTTGTGTTTTGTTTTTTATTCACATGTTTAATACACAAACCCTGGATATTTAGTCTGAGTTCTTCTCTCAAACTGAAGACACTCTGTTCCACCTTGTGATGTCACTTTGATGTGACCAAGATGGTGCCAGTGTGGTTGGCGTGCCGCTTGGCTCTTCAGTCACTGTTATGTTTTTCATTTATTTTCATGAGAACCATAGATTCTGTGCTTGTGTATGAAGCTACTTATGGTCAAAGTCCATGTGGAATCACATATGGAATATGGTCATGGGGTGCTAAAACTTTCTCTCACACTTCAGTTTCCAAAGTGCAGCACAAATACAAACTAAAAGCAACAATAATAATATAATAATAAAATAAACACATCATTAAACACAGATTAAAACATATTAGTCCCAAAACAATAAACCAATAAAATCAAATAAGAGCCATAAGATAAGATAGCCATATGATAAGCCATAAGATAGCAATAAATAAATAAAAATCCATAAAATACATTCAAAATAAATAAATAAAAGACACAGAGGAGCACACAACTCACGAGGTGTTAAAAGCCAGAGAATAAAAGTGGGTCTTAAGATGAGACTTAAAACACTCGACTGTGGGGCTGTTCGGACATGAAGGGGCAGAACGTTCCAGAGCTTAGGGCCGACCACAGAGAAGGTCCTGTCCCCCCTGGATTTAAGCCTCGTTTTAGGCACCACAAGCTGGTGCTGGACCTCGGGCCTCAAAGCTCGTGGTTTGCAGCAGTTCAAAGCAGCTCAGTAGAATGAGGAGAAGGACACCGGGGATAAAATTTTATGATATAAAGAGTTCCTAAAAACAGTAGCTGCACCTCCTCCACAACCAGTGGTCCTTGGCGCGTTGATAAAAGTGCAGTCAGGAGGTAAAAGCTCTGAAACGGCGACAGACTCACTGGTGTTGATCCACGTCAAAGAAAGATGGCATTGTGGTCAGAAAGACCTGTAAAAAAATTAAAGTTTTAAATATTCTTTCATTTTTATTTGAGAAAAGGAAACGGAGGTCTATTCTTGTTTCGACTGGTTACTTTTATGGGTCGGCTTTTTAATTAATTGAACCATGCTGAAAATGTCAGTTATCTGTTTCTGTTTCCTTTCTGTCTTATTATCCCAGTTAACATTAAAATCACCAGTTAAGATGATTTCTAAAAAAACAAAGATTAAGAAGCTTTTTGAGCTGATCATAACAATCTCTATTGGTCGATGTTTCTGAACAGTAAAGTTCATTTCCTTTGACAGTGCAATATTTACTCTGTCACATTCGGGTTTAATATTGTCAGGAGATTCAGTTTGTAAAGATTTTAAAGTATCTCTTACATAAACTAAAACACACCCCTCCACCCTGATCCTTGTCCGTCCTAAGCACTTTATATCCTGGCATATGTCAGGCAGCTTCAGGTGAAGAACTTGTTTGCAGGTTTTTGTTAACCCCAGAAGATCAACATTAAACTCAATAAGTGCTTACGTTGAATCATACTTCGAATATTAATGTGTCCTCCAAGTAACCTTTTGTGTTTAAGATATGGGTCCCAAATAGTCCTAGCATGATAAAGTGTCTGAAAAATCTTTGCAAAGCTGAGGATGTAGCTCAGCCTGGACCAGGATTTATTATCACCAGGTAAGAGCAATGTCATCAGAAGGCGCAGAACTCCCAGATAAGGTTTAAAAGATTTTGACTGATCATGTTTACCTGGGGCTGCCCATTGTCCAGTTACGTTTTAAAGAAAAAGTGCCGACTCGTCTTGGCTGGGTTAAAAAAAGATCTGGCCATTCTTTATATCCTTTTTTCGTGAACATGTTATGCCCAGAGATAAATATGAAGAAAAATAAAAACAATAACAGAAAAGTTGATGCTTGCCTAAGAGCACAACGACCACTGCTGCCACACTGTGACACCTTACATACACAGAGGTCTCCCATCCACGTCCTGGTCAGCAAAAGAGATCTCACAAGATCAGGCTTTAACAAAGATGTCTGACCACAACCTCGCATCATCTCCTCAGGTTCTGTGTTTCGTCTGAGGCGGTGATGAAGCAGCTTCTGCTCCTGCTCCTCCTCCTCCTCACAGGTCATGCTCTGAAGATCAGGAGGCCCATGTGGCAAGTCTCCAAACCAAAGACCTGGGATGAAGCTCAAGACCACTGCAGAAGGTCAGTCTGATGAGAGAAGAGTGTGGTTTTCCTAACTCTAACAGGGGAAGAGTTTGGGAAGAGGGAAAGGAAACTGGGGAGGCGATTCTGGGGAAAAGGAGGAGTCTTGTTTTTTAGATCCTATCCCTATATCCCTTTTAAATCAGTTTTTAATTTGTTAGCGCAGGAAATTCTTAGCATTGTAAATTTTTCATTACAGACAGGTTTTTCCTTCACCACTCAGAACTGCCCTGGTCAAACCTCTGCTCATGAAGGACAACATGGACCCCTCCCTTCTCAGTAATTACAGACCAGTGTCTAATCCTTAACCAACATTTTAGAGAAAACTGTTTTTAATCAGATTAATAATTTTATGATTTCCTATAATATTTCTGAAAAATATCAATCTGATTTTAAAGTTCACCACAGCACACATACGGCTCTGGTAAAGATCTTAGATGATGTAAGATGCAACGTGGACAAGAAAAATCTGTAAGTCCTGGTTCTGTTAGATCTCAGAGCAGCATTTGACACTGGAGACCTTGGTATTTCACAGATTACATGATACAGTCGGTCTCTCTGGGTCTCTTTTTAACTGGTTCAAATTTTTAAACAGTCTTGGGGAACAGTCCTCCACGAAATGTAAAATGAAGTGCGGTGTTTCCCAAGGCTCAATTTTGGGTCCAACCCTTTTTAATCTTTACATTTTGCCACTAGGACAGGTCATCAGGAGACATCTTACATAGCTAAGCTGATGATACCCAACTCTGATGGCCTAAGCCCGATCAATGTCCTTTTTAACTGCAGTTTAGATATTAAGTCCTGGATGGCAGCAAACTTCCTCCAGCTCAACCAGCCCTGGTTGAGCTGGAGGAAGAAACTGAGGATTTAATTATTTGTCCTGATGCTCAGAGAGAGGCTCAAAGCTCCAAACCTACTCACTTAACCCCAGTGAGAAGGCCAACAAATTTAGGAGTTATTTCTAACTGTGAGTTTAGCTTTGAGCCACACATCAGCTCTATCACTAAATCTGGATTTTATCATCTCAAAAATATTGCCAGAGTTCGACCATTTCTCTCTCAAGTCAGTGCAGAGACTTTGATACATGCTTTAATTACAAACTGTGTTGATGACTGTAATGCTCTTTTTCCTGGTCTTCCAAAGAAAACTCCTGAGAACATCACACCAGGGCTGAAGTCTCTGCACTGGCTCTCGTGGCTTCAGGACACATTTTAAAGTTATTTTAATTATAATGGTTGATTTATCTGATCTGCTTTTATCACATGAGCCTCTTGGACTCTCAGGTCTCGTCTTTTGTCCCAAGAGTCCAAACTAAACCTCATGCTGAAAACCTATCTATTTAATTTAGCTTTTAATTGAAACTTTTACTTGTTTTAAGGTCAATTATTATTATATTTGTTTTCTATTAAATTATTTGTATTATTTTAATCAGCCTCTATCTAGTTTTACTCTCAATTTTTCTTTATTTTTTTCTATAACCTTTAGCTTGATGTTTTTTTTTTTATCTTTCTGTGTGAATGGATGAAACAGGGAGGTTGTTATTTTGAATCTAATGGTGGGCATAAATACATTTTTAAAATCTAGATTAATCTCATCAACATTTTTAGATTAACCTAAATTAATCTATATTAAAATGGCTCATTCAGAATATGTGCGCTACCTAAGTAATGACTACAAGCAAGTCCATTCTAAGTTGTTTTAAATTATGTATGTTATGTAAATTATGTTAAAATGACATGACTGCATACCTAAAGTGAAGGAATGAAATTCCCAGCTAGCATCGATGAATTGCACAGTAATGCCAAGGTAATTATCATTGTTGACAGATGTCCAGTGGTCCCCGATCAGTGCTGCACACCCTTCTTTTTATCCTTTGCGTCTTCCTCTGCGGCATACTGCTCATGCATTCTCCTAATGATAGTTTGCCTCGCTGGTAGTTTGCAAGATAGGTCACCTGTGGCCGGCTGAAGAACAAGCACGAGCCCATCATCCTCAACCACGCTGATGTGTCGGCAGCTAGTGGCAATCCACTGAGCAAGAAGATTAGTTAGCTTGTCTGATAGAGCTGCGCCTCGGTTGCCCTCAATTTAGTTTGATGGTGACTCTTCCCCAACATTTCAGAGCTTGACCCGGCGTCAGCGTTCGTTAAGTGATGCTTTGTGTTTAGGTGCTACTTGAGATTGGTAAATATCCTACAGTAAACTAATTCCACATTGCATAAAGTGCAAACAACCTTAGACTTGTCCATGTCTCCATTGGGAAGCTTTTAAAAAATGAATTTTCCCTGAAGCAAACCTGGCAGCTTCATAGCTGCTCCATGTTGGCGTGTGGCGTTTGTTGTGTATTTCACAGGAGCTACAGGTTCGAAAACTCGTTGCCCCCTACAGTGCAATTTGGCTAGATATACATCTGGGCTAAAGGTGAAAGTCATCATAGTTTGCTTATAGACACACCTCCGTGCCCAACTTTGAGAATAGATTAACGACGATAATTTTATGTCACCCGATAAGAGTCCCACATTATCTCAGCACGTTAACGCCAATAACGGCCCACCACTATTTGAATCATTGTTTTTTTCTGTTGTTTGTGAAGATCTTTGTGTGACATTTCAAACATATGAAATGTGCTGCACAAATAAAGTTTATTTGATTGAATCTTCTCAATGTGTGCAGTGAGTTTGGAGGGGACCTGCTGACCGCTGAGTCCCAGGGCGAGCTCGACCAGATGGACCTGAGCCTGTACCACGCCTGGGTGGGACTGTATCAACACGGTGACCACTACCACTGGGCTGATGCTGGAGATGAGCACGCAGAAGACACATGGAACCCTCCAGACAACAAATCCTGTGTTCTTGCCTCCTACAGAAATAAACAGTATGTATCTCAGTGTCTTCTGTGTCTCTCTCCTCTGATTCTTCTCCTCTGATACTTCTCTCTTCTGATCCTTCTCTCCTGATTCTTCTCTCCTCTGATCCTTTTCTTTCTCCTCAGAACTCTTGGTGCTTCCTGCTCAGAGAAACATTTCTTCTACTGTTCCGGGTTCTTCTCTGGGTTCTTCTTTGAGGTGTTTGTTCCTGAGGCCAAGTCTAAGCTTGAAGCTCAAAGCTTCTGTTTGGGCCGAGGTCTGTCTCAGAACTCTTGGTGCTTCCTGCTCAGAGAAACATTTCTTCTACTGTTCCGGGTTCTTCTCTGGGTTCTTCTTTGAGGTGTTTGTTCCTGAGGCCAAGTCTAAGCTTGAAGCTCAAAGCTTCTGTTTGGGCCGAGGTCTGATCCTCAGCACGTTCTCAGGGACGAGCCCAAAGAAGAGCCCACAGTGGCCTGGTTCTCCGTTCTACGTGGCCCGAGAGTTCCCCGTCTGGATCGGCCTCCGCAGAAACGGTGAGAGAGACTGGTTCAGCTCTGGTTCTGGGCGGGTCTGGGTGGGACCACAGACTGTAAGTGTGCATAATGAACCTGTTTGCTGCTGCGCTTCAAACAGGAAGTGAGCGTGGGCGTGACTGGGCTCCATGGACTCTGGCTCCGGTTTATGTGCCCACAGTTTTGTTTGTTGTAATGTGCAGCTAAGACCATGAGCAGGAAGAGAAGGAGAAAAAAAGAAGAACAGAAGAGTGATTAATTGGAGGATCTTGAAGAACGAGTTTTATGTTCTCTCAGGTTTGCTCCACATTTATGTGGTCAGCAGGTTTTTGAGACATTCTCATGTCAGGCTTATGGAGCTAAAGAACTGATGGTTGATTACAGTGTAAGTGTCTGGTCCTCATGGGTCAGTCACATGCCCCGATGACCTCTCACCTTTGACCCTTTGTCTGTCTGCTGTGCACTTGCATCTTTAGTTTAATTTTCAGGTCATATTTTGAGCTCTCGTCGTCCTTTTCTTCTTGGCTGTTGAGATCCTTCTTCTTTCATCTGTAAACAGGCTTTGATGTATCCAAAAATTAAAAATATCAGAGCAGAGATGCAGCTATTTGCAGATTGTAAATCGCAGATTGGTGGGTAAGTTCTGCTGATTTGCTTTGTACATAATTTTTAAAACGTGAAGTTCAACCAGTTCATTTGAATAATTTTACTTATATAAATATTGTGTTTGTTGAGTCTTTTCTGTAAAAGGAAAATTGGATTAACAGAAGTTTTACAAACACTTCCCCAAATTTCAGGACAACACATCAAATATGGAACAGTGAATAATACAAATACAAAACCCTTGTATTGAATGGCTCTTTACCTTATGTAACATGACTGTTACTTGTGATTATTTAATTTTCATGTAATTTATCTGGGATTTACACCTCAGATGTTCATAAAACCCCAAAACTTGAGCTCGTGTATCACTCTACTTTCTCATCTCCAATCCAAGTGCTCAAAAAGTGTCTTCAAAAACTGTTTGATACACTGGACCATTTAATACTGCAGGATAAATGATATAAGTGTAGGATTAGAGGTGCAGTGCTTCTTGTTTGCAGTCGGTCGTCGTTATTATGAGTGTCCGGTTTTAAACTTTTTAAAATCTTTTAAATCCTTTATCACCTCAGTCGGTACATCTTGCTCTGATCCACACGTTTCTGTTGCAAGTCAATGTCGCTGTGATTTTCCTGTTTTCTGGTCGTCTTGCTTCTCTTCTTCTTCCTGCTTTTCTTCTTTGTCAGCTGCTCACGTGAAACTTTACAAAGTTTCACTGACCTCAACACAGCCACAAATACAGATGTTTGGACAACGAGTGACCAGAGGGCTCAAAACATGAAACCATCTAAAACCATCTAAAAACATGACAATGGGTCAGAGTTATGATGATGATCTCAGAGGAACATCTCAGAATGGATTTGGGAAGCTCATAGATGGACATCCTCCACAGGATGAAGTCTGTGGAGCAGAAGTAGCGACGCACTGACCTCAGATAAACTCAA
>KN512362.1:0-12539 GCA_000787155.1 Scartelaos histophorus | reverse complement strand
AGAGCGGGTGTGGGGCAGTGCCTGGTGGGTTGGGGGGAGCGGGTGTGTAATTCTGGAGCACTGATCAATGTCGACCGAGATCCAACACCGCCAAAAATGTTCATTTTGTCTTCTTATGTGTTATTATTTATTTACTTATTTATGTGTTTATTTGATTGGGACATTGCATGTTAATGAACATACATGACAAGCACGAATGTAAACACGCCAGATTGTAGCCATACAGCTAATTTCCATCCGTAGTCCCACGGGTCACAGGGATGAAGGATCAGGGGTCAATCAGGGATCAGACAATACAGTAACGCGTGTTTACCTTGTTGACGTGTTTCGGCTGCAGCTGCAAGCCATCCTCAGAACTGTCACCGGTGTTGGTGGTGACATGCCATATATCAGATGTTGTTACTTCCTGTAGACGTGGTCAGCCCGATGGGCCTGGCAGGTCGCTCAGACTGACCAGGCCTCCCGTCGCCTGGTGGTCTCTGGAGGAGGGTGTCCCAGGTGTGTGAAAGGAGGAACGCTCCGTCATCCTGGTTAATGAGGGCCACAACAAATCCAGACTTTGAAACAGAGCGGACGTTTGTGCTCCAGACTCGACGGGACATGGCGGTGCCAGGAGGGGGGCGGGGCTAAGTGGCTCCTCACGTCCCGCCTGTTGACCCCAGGGTTTGAGCTGGTCATAATTAACTGAATCTGACTCACTGAAGAGGTTGGCCAACCCGGAAATTAAAATGTTCTGATGATCCTAAAGAAAGACACGGCACATACCCAAATGATCCATTTTGAACAAATCTGCCCTAAAATGACAAAATAAGGCCAAGGAGAGGGACACACTTCTATTTTAGACACAAGAAAAGTGTTTTTTGTGTTTGTGCCTCTTTAAAGGTGTGTGTCTGCTGCAGGCTCAGCTCAGAGCTCTGCTGGAGTTGGCCCAGGAGCTGCTGTCCCAAGGGGCGCTGTGTTCCAAACTGCTCTGGAAGGAGCTCACCAGAGAAGAGGCGAGTTAGAACTAAAACATTTATTTATATGTGGTGAAATATTCTGTAAAGTTCTTAATTTTCACAGATTTATTAATTAAACTTGAAATATCTGATGTTTTTTGTTTGAACAGAAATTCCCAAAGTTGGAGGTGGTTTTCCATCTTCATTCTTACAACATCATCTCTCTGCAGGACATTTTGGAAAGGTCTGTTCTGAATATAAGTTACAATTTTGTACCATTTTTGTTTAAACTTCATTGTTGTTGTTCACACTATTTAAGACATTCTCATACCAGTATAAAATGTAAGGAGGTACAGCTTTTGCATGTTCTTCAAGGTATTTTTTTGTAACAAATTATTGTATTATTAGCATAGTTTAAAAATGCCACACTATGGAACATTCAGGCAAAACAATAGCATCTCCAAGGGGAACCTTGCACCCGAAAAATTCCACAGTGCTCTTTAAAATAATAGCATAATGTAAGAAAAACATTGGTCTGACTTTTGCTCTATTTATTTTTGCCCGTGTGCCCTGGAATATTGACTCTGGAATATTGACTCGGAGTAAACATGAGCTACCGTGCTGGTATTTAACGTGTGTGTGTTTTTCTGCGTGCGTGTTTGTGTGTTTGTGTGTGTGTGTGTGTGTGTGTGTGTGTGTTTGTGTACAGTCCTGGAGTGAGTTCCTGGTTGCTGATGGAGCTGAAGCACCTGTGCTGCTGGAGTCCTGTAGAAGACCAGAAACGGGTCCAAGAGCAAATCCTGACCTGTACGTGCTCCTCACTCCTGTCACTCCTGTCACTCCTGTCACACCTGTCACTCCTGTCACTCCTGTCACTCCTGTCACTCCTGGAGCACCAGGATCATTTTGCGTTGGTGCTGTTGCTGTTGTGCTGTGACTCTGTAGTGCAGTTTTTCTGTTAAGTTCAGCGTCCGCACTAAAGACTAAATGAAGGTTTCTGTTAGGTTTAAACTCACCTAAATTGTAAAATACCTCATTGTAAAATACAAGAAGAAATACTAGAGATTAATCAGTTTTACTCGCGAGGAGAACGAGCAGAAAGCGTCACTTCAGGTACAACCTCTATCGGTCCTGAAGCCCAATGCCGTCTCATCACTTTTATTCAGAAAGGTCCCTAGTTACAATGGATGTTATCACTCTCAAAATTAGTAATGACATCATATATGATTATACATGATACAGTTTTGTATGATTAATGTCTGGCTGATGTCTTTGTACATCATCTGCTCTCAGGCTGCCATTTCTCTCCGGTCTGAGAGAAGACACCACATTATCTTTGTTTTTGTTCCCAAAACAAGGGCAGGAACAAGTGACGAAACCAGCGAAGAACAAACTGTACACAGTTCAAGCACAAGGAGGTTATTTAGAACACAGAATTTTCTAACATATGATTATAGCACAGATGGGATAAAATACACAATTATTCTAACAGTTTCAGAGGAATAATACAAATGTTTTTCTTGTTATCAGTGAGTTTTCAGAGTCTGTAGACCCTCCACAGTCTGAGTTTAACCTATTCTGTCGGTTAAATATGTGATATCGGTATCAGAACAGCTGTACCTCTCAGTGTGTCTGTTTTTCAGTGGTGCTGCAGGTGTTGGTGAGCTCTGGGTTTGACGTCTGTGAGGAGGGAGTGACTCTGAACAAAAGGCTGCATGGAGTTTGTAGCTTCGTCCTCGATCACATGCTCTTCTGTGAGTCTCAAATGCAAACAACACAAACAACAAACGGGCCATATTTACATGATGTTTTTTTAATTAACTATTCTGAATTTAATAGTTCAGAATTAAAATATACTCCTTGGAGTTTACATGGAAATAATAATTCTGAATTGAGGGTTAGGGTTAGGGTTATTTTTATTTTCCAAATTAATTTTTATTTGAAATTAAAGCTCTCATGTAAATGTGGAACAGTCTGATCACTTAAAAGTGCACTGTGTAGCTTTTCTGGTGGAAGGTCGTATGCTCCATGGAGTCAAGCAGGTGACGCTACTAGGCCAAGTTACAGGTCTGATCTGTGGATAAGTGACCCTGTTGTCAGTGAGAATACATGTTTTTCAAGATGATAAAATCCCCTGTAATTTGATAAATGAAGAAATGTAATACAATACTATGGAACATGTCATGTGATATTTCAAAGCAATAAGCTCATGGATACAAGGAGGTGATGGACCCTCCCTCCGCCCAAAAAGTTACACAGTGCATCTTTAAAGCAGCATAAACTCAAAGGATCCATGTTTTCAGGGCTTCTGGAGGCGGTTGAGAAAAGTGAGGCCACATCACCAGCGCCAGCGGAAACGGGAGCACGTACATGGTTCAAACTTTTTCTTACAGTTTTCATTAAAACTTAAACTCTATAATGTTTGGAGATAGCTGTATTTACAGTCCATCTCTGGAGGGTTAGGCCAATAGAAAGTTCACAGTGTGACATGGAGCTAATGAGTCCAGAGGTCCTTGTTTCCCCGGGACAGTCCCAGTCCTGAGCCCTGAGTCCTCTGTCGCTGCAGATTTATACAAAACCACTGATTTGTCCAAGTTTTATACAATAAATGTTCCAGGTGTCATTATTTTTGACCAGTCTGATCCCTCCAACAGTAAAGAGGCATAAACTGTCATTTGTTTTAGTAAAATACAGAAAAGCTGCTTAAAAACGACCAAAACACAAAGAAAACTCATCTTCGTCATGATTGGGCCAAGTGCAGATCTGTTTTCCGTAATTATGCACTCGTTTCACATTTTTTTTATTACCAAATGCTCTACATGGAGCTGTTCAGTATTTAATATCATAATCATTCCACCACCTGGTTCTTTTGGCAGTGAGGGCAATATGTTATGTTGTATTGCAGTAAATTACTACATAATACAATAGTTTAGTTGATATGGTTTCATTTAACCCAGAATGCAATTAATATCCTAAATTAATACATTTAAATACAATGGTGCAAAGCGTGTTTTTCTCGTGCTTATTGTGGTCTTTAAAGGTCCAATATTATACAAAACTGACCCCTGTGAGCATTAAGTCATGTTCTAACACTGTTTCCTCCTAAAAAACAGCTGTAGTTGTGTTTGTTTCATTCACATGTTTGAGTGACTCTTTATTATGAGTCTGTCTACATCTCCAAAAGCTCTGGTCATGTGGTAGTTTTCAAGTGAACAGCTCCTTTTACATTTAGTTCAGCAGAGATCGACAACTCCAGAAATTATCCAAATGATTCTAGTGGTATAAAGGTGTATGAAGTTTTATTTATTTTGCCCGTTTACAACATATATCAAAATAAAAAAAGCAGGTGCCGGAAGAGGCAAAAAATCCCAAAAGCTTCCACCTTATGAATACATTAAAACTGAACATTATAGCTGCGCATTTATAATAAACATTTATCCACCTTAAATTAAATTAATTAGATTCACATATGGAATAAAACACAATGAAACCTCCACAACTGACATTTTCTCAAACTCTTTTTCGTCACTAACCAGAAAACTGCTCCATAATTTTCCGCTTCTAAATCGAAAAAAACAAAACGGAGCTGTAACATATAATACTCCCTACAACTATACAACAAACAACTCCTGATGTGAGACTTTTTAGAAAAAGAAATTTACGATTTTGACGTGTGGCTTTCTGTTTACTCGTCTCTCTTGGGCTTTCCCCGCCGATGTGAGCTTTGTGATAAGATAAAATCAAGACCATTGCTAAATACTTTTAGTACTATTTATACTATTTATTAACAAAGAACAGAGTATAAGACAGTTACACACAGAAAGAGTCCCCGTTTGCCATTGTGAGAGGCTCAGGTTTTTAACAGTTTATATTTGAAACAGAAGCTTAAATCCAGCGGCCCCACTATTCACTCAAAATCCATGTTTTTGTCAATGTTTTGCACGTGGACAGTACAGAACAGGCTTGGGCTTGGACCAGGGGCCCTAAACTCATCTGAAAGGTGCTACATAAATATTTAAATAGTGGCCCAGATACTGCAGAGTTCTGGATCTGTGAATCTCTGCATTGGATTTAAAGTAAAACGTAAAATGTTCTCTGAGAATTTTATACATACATTTACAAATTTGATAAATAATATAAAAATTAAGAATTTCAATAAGTGAGTGGATGATGTTAATGGCACGGAATGAGTTGCAATTCGAACAAAACATCTTTGCACTTGTAATGTTCACTTTAAAAACACGGTGGAGCACTTCCTGTATTTGGGTCAATGACCTGTTGTGTGTCCAACTGCGGTTTGTTCAGTTAAAAATGTTCAAATGTGATAATCCCCTGTAGACCCTCTGACCTCCATGGAACCAAATATTTTTTTCACAAATTGTGAGTTATTCTGCATGTTTTTTGTCCTTAAAGTGTCAAATGTTCATGTGGTGCGACCATCCACCCTTAACTCATTATTTTTATTTTTATTATTTTTACTTTTATTATTTTTATTTTAAGTGTTTTTAGTCCCGCATGAAATTTCATCTTTCTTGAATTGATATTTTCCCCATAATATTTAAACAAATATTGACCAAGCTTGTCCATTTTTTCAAATTTCACGTTTTCATGTTTCCAAATCTCAATCTTCTCATGTTCACATGACTCACAACTTAGATGAACATCCCAACCATGTTTTAGAAAATAAAACAATTTAAGGTTATTCTCGCTCGCACCACATGACATTTTTTATGTTCGGATCCAAGTCATAAAAAACCCCCCCACAAAAAATGAAAAATATAAATGTCAAACACAGATTTATGTTCCTGATGATACTGGAAATATTTGAACAAATTCAATAGAAACAACATTTAAAAATCTGAAAATCCTTATACGACTCGCATGACATCACAAGGTGGAGCACTCATCTTAAATGTGCAGGTTTGTGTGTTAAACATTTGTGAATTAAACAAAAAACACAACTTCAGGTCTGTGTGTAAACTTGCGGATTAAATAGCTGATTTTAAATGTATTGTTGGTTTAAGTTGCTTCATCTGAATCTAATTTCCTTCTTTTATGCAGGATCGACCTGCTGGACTCGACTCTGTGCGGGACTCTGGTGTCTGCAGAAGCTCTCAGGAGATTCTTCAAACACTGCCTCACAAAAACTTTGACGTATCAGCCTCGGTTCACAGGTGAAGACCATGTTCAGCTTCATAGGAAATACTCTCTGATCAACCCAGCGTTAACATCTCCATGTTCTTCCAGTGTCCTCTGCCATCACGCTGCAGAATCAGTGGAGCTTTGCCAAAACCAGCTCCCTCCTCTCAAACCTCTTCTGTCAGGTAACTCTTACATAACTCTCATCTTCAATTAGTTTATTTTAATATTGATAATAAACAGCCGTAGGAACTCCATTTTCAATATTCGCTTTGTTCCTCTTTATTTTAAGGCAAGTTTATTCATACACAAAGTAATTCAAAGTGCTTTACAGAATAAGAAAGACATGAAACTCACAAAACAAATAATTCAAAACATAAATAATCACCATAAAATTAACATTAACAGAGACGAGTGCAGAATAAAAACATATTAGTGAAACACACCTGATCCGACACGTTTTGAGCCTGGATCAGAGCAGAGGCCCAACTGTTCACTCACCACTGTGTGTTACTCTGATATGTTCAAATAGACACAACATAATCCCCATCTGCGTCTTGAAATGCCATTTGAAAGGTTAGCTTAGATCAGGTCGCTTTAGTCATACTCATACGTACTTTTGTTTTGCAGATTTGAGAGGCTAGTCCCATATTTCACTTTTCATCCACACTTTATCTGTAATCATGTTATTTGTGTTTATTGTGTTTCAGAGCTCCAATGCACAATGCTTTTGTTCCATAAATAATTAATTTAGCTTGGCTAAAAATCACAATAAATATTGAATATATAAAAAACACAATTTTCCACATGATACAAAATATGTGTCAGCCCCAGTTTATTTTCATATTCATATTTTCCCACAAATGTAGAAAATAACAATTATGTCCTGAGACTGAAGTATCCTTATAGCGGAATATTTATAACAGAGCTGTTGTGGTTTTGTTTAAATCACATGTTTAATGTTTTTCTGTCATCAGACACTCTGTTCCACCTTGTGATGTTATGTGGTAATACAGGAAGTGCTCCACTGTGTTTTGGACATGTAAACAGACTAATAATAAAGTGTTACTCAAACATGCAAATGAAACAAACACAACTCCAGGTTTGATTTTGAGGAGGGAACAGCTTTAGAACAAGCATTACAGCTCACAGTCTGAGGTTTCTCAGCCAGGGCCAGTTCTGATCGATCTGTGTGATGATTCTTCAGGATTGTGTCATGTTGGGTTGGATTTTTGATCTGGGATTTTCCTGACAGCTCCACAGATGTCTGATATGTGCACATATTTTGTTGTACAAAATAAGCGCCAGTTATTTATTTCTACTCATCTCCAGTTTCATATCCAGTCATTTTCAAATGTAGTTTTCTGTGTTATTTGTGCACTAAAATTACACTGTCGTAGATTACAGAGTTTGGTTCCTCCTCTGTTTTTAGCTCTCTGTGGTCTTCGGCATCGAGCAGCTGTTTTCTGACCTGCAGCAGATTCTGTCCACACACGAAGTCAACTGGAGACATGTGCTCAGCTTTATTTCCACTGTGCTGGTCTACAACTTCTCTGCTAAGAACGCCCTCTCAGGTAAAACTCCCTCCTCTCAGGTAAAACTCCCTCCTCTCAGGTAAAACTCCCTCCTCTCAGGTAAAACTCCCTCCTCTCAGGTAAAACTCCCTCCTCTCAGGTAAAACTCCCTCCTCTCAGGTGTGAGTGTTGTACTTTGCTGCATGAACAAATCTAATCAATTGAATTATTACTCTAGCAAAGACAAGGCAAATAATGGTTGGAATATGTAATTATGTTAATTATCAGATTTTGTTGTTGTTGTTCTTTGTTGTTGTTGTTTTGTATATGTAAACAATAGGGGTGTAACAATAACAAAAATATCCTGATATTGTATCGTTAAAAGTCACACAATAATATCGTGTCCATCACAATATATTGAATCCCAACTCTCTTTGCTTAAATTCATTGTTGTAGTGCAGTAAGAGCTTAAAACAAACAGGAACTACATAGACCATGATCCTTTGCTGTTTCAGTGCAGACGACATGAAGAAATAACTGTTCTGAAGCACTTTGGTTCTGTTCTAATACAAAAATGTACAAAGTCTTACCATGGCATTTTAAAAGGAAAGTAGCATGTTCACTATTTTGTAAAACCTCCACGAAACATCAGAATAAATATCGAACTGTAAGATGCAGATGGAGAAAATATCGCACTTAGAGATTTGGATATCGACACATCCCAAATGTTTAGTTGAATTTTGAAACTGTTTAAAATGTCACTGATCTGAATCTGACAATAAATGTACCAAATGACCAAAGTATTTTAGAGTCACTCTGTTATTTTGTAGAATATCGGAATGTCATGAGCTTTCCCTCGATATCGCAATAAATATCGTATCGTGAGGTTCAGACCATGACGATATTGCATTGTGACACTTGGAGATCGTTACTTTCCTCGTAAGCCGCTCTATTTGTTTGTACCTCTGGAATCGGGACAGGACCCAACTCCAGGTCCAGATGTGTTCAGCTGAACCTAATAAGCTAATAAGCTTATATTGTCCTGGTTGTGTTTGTGTTTTTGTCAGAGCTGCTGGAAGTTTTGCTGAGAGCCGCTTTTCAGAGTTATGATCTGGAGAGTGTCATCACGGCCTTTTTACTGGCACGACAAGGAGCTCTGGAAGGACCTGCTGTGTTCCCCTCGTACAGCGACTGGTTCAAGGTTAATACAAATATAATTAAAGGTCTTATTTTAGACAAAACTGACTCCTGTGAGCTTTAAACTGCAGTATAATACTGTTGCCTCCTCTCAAACAGACCTGGAGTTGTTTGTTTCATTCACATGTTTGAGTCACTTTTTATTATTAGTCTGTCTACATCTGCAAAGCTCCGAATGCTCTGTTCCACCTTGTGATGTCATGACATGGTTGTTTTCAAGTTCTCAGCTCTTTTTCCCTTTAGTTCAGTTGAGATCAACAACTCCAGGACTGAAATTATCCAAATGAAACTAATGAAGGTGTGTGGAGTTTAAAAACACAACTCCAGGTCTGATTTTGAGGAGGTAACAACAGTTGCCACATTTACACGAGCATTAATTCTAAATAAAAATGAATTCCTCTTTAAAAGTCCATGTAAACTTTTAATTCCAAAAGAAAATGAGGAATTCAGAATTAAACTGAATTCTGAAGTAAGTGGGGATTTATTCCGATTTTCAAGCTGAATGAATTTCTTCCTGGATCATGTAAACGTTTGTTCTCCCGGTGGTTGGTCTCTTCGGGTCATCCTTCTCACTCGATCCAGAAGATCCGGCTCCTCCGGTCGTCTCTTGGGACTTTCATCCACTGCTCTTTGGATTTGCGGGGAGCGGGATGCAGGAGTGGGATAAAGCGCACGTCCACTCGGTTTGCCTTCTTCCTCCTTCCATCCTCCTCCTCAGCTCACAGACATAAAGCGTGAGGATAGAATTCTCCAGCTGCTGCGCGATTATCATCAGAGCCACTGAGGAAAACTTCTGATGGTGTTTGTGTCCGTGGAGTAACGACAAACGGAGATGACGGAAAAGTCAGGAGCAGCTGAAGTGTTTTTCTTCTGTAGATGTAAATACGTTGGTGCGCCCCCTGCTGTACAATCATAACCCTTCCCCCAGACGCTCACACACATTAAATAAAGGAGATTCCATGAGATTTCCATGGAAACCTCAATTAGGAATTATTCTTTCCATATTAACTCCAAGGAGAATATTTTAATTCTGAACTATGTAATACAGAACAGTTTGTTCAGAATATTTAAAAAATCGTGTAAACGTGGCCATTCTAAATTACTAAAAGCTAAAACGAGTCAATTCTGCGTAATACAAGACCTTTAAAAATAGTATAAGCAAAACAACTTCACTGTCCCATAGAAACACTGTAATGTTATATAAACATTGTTCTTTCAGAGGTGTTTTGGGGCAAGCAGCAGCCCTCATGCCTCCAGTAAAAAAGCTCTGGTGTTTCTGTTGAAGTTCTTGTCTGACCTGGTGCCCTTTGAACCTCCCCAGTATCTGAAGGTAACAGTCATTTGACCCCTTGTGTCTACAACTCTGACCGTTGACCTTTGGAGTTCTGCTGTTTTAAGTGCGGTGTTTAAACTGAGTTATTTGGATCCTTCTGTCTCGTTCTCTGCAGGTTCATTTGCTTCATCCTCCATTCGTTCCACTGAAGCATCGTAGTCTCCTGCAGGAGTACGTGGCTTTGGCCAAAACCAGGCTGTGCGACCTCAAAGTAAACCATTTTCAACCATTACACCATTTACCAGGTCCATATACAGATTTAACAGAACACCATAAAGCTCACATGTCCTAGGCTGAATATGTGTCTGGTCTGAATATATTTTGAATATGAAATTTTGAATATGTAAGTCACATCACCACCCAAACCATGAAGAAAGTGCGACTTGTAGTCCAAAAAACACAGCACATTTTTGAAAGTTGTAACTGATATAATTTATATTAAAACATTGAGCCAATTTTAGGTCTTAGAATGTCTGTTTTTCTGGATATTTTTGAGCTATAAAACCACCTGTAGCTGAATGAATGTAAAGTAGAGCTGTTTAATTGCAGTTTAATTCCATATAAAGAAGCAGGTGAGGGACCCCAACAAAAAAGTTACATAGTGCATCTTTAAATGCTTGTTAACCTGAAATAAACCTGAGCAGTGGCCAGGCAGCCTCCGCATTAAACTCTGCCTTTTAATAATGTGATTTTTATGTGAAAGATAAATGGGGAAATTGACTTGTAGAATGTTTGGACTTTAGGCTGAACTGTTGAGATCCATTACTCCATCATCTGTACACGATATTACAGATAAAAAACTAATGAAAGTAAACTAACCAATATTGAACCCTTTTGTTTTGTGCAGGAGTCACTGGAGGACATGGGCCTGTACGAGGACGTGTCTACAGCTCCAACCGAACAGGTCCCATTGCATTTTTTTACTGGAACCTTTTAGCCTGCATTAGCCTACATTAAACCTCCATTTACTCTGCATTAGTGCCAGAGCTATTAAACTCTATGAATACTGCATTAGAGTTCAGGTTTTATTGTTGTTTGTACAGTCTCAGCGTCAGGAGGAGCTGGACGTGGAGAAGGCCGTGTCTCTGTTTGAAAGCACAGGGAGGATCTCAGCCACAGTCATGGAGGCCAGGTACATCTTCTCTGCTTTATTTATGGTTAAAGAGCCATTAGGGATGGGACAAAATTGCCACAAGAATGCGCACACACGTGGAAAATGGACTAAAAACTGTAAAGCCAAAATCATCTTGTCTCGCTGTTGTGAGGCAAATCTTGTATTGTGTCTCATCTTGTCGAAGTTTTGTCTTGTCCCATCCCCATCAGCAATAAGGCATGGATTTAGACAAACTATTGATCCACAAGGGGAATGACAAAGAGAAAAGCTATAAATGGTAATGATAAATTCAAAATAAGTTGCAAAAAAGTTAGAAATTGTGTCAGAGAAGGCAGAACTGTATAGATGTATATGTACAAGTCAAAATAAGTAAAATAAGTAACAGCTAGACCTAGACAAAATTGTTTGGACATAGTAGCTCACTCATAATAAAATCACAATATAAGTGTGGTAAATAAGTAAATAAAAATTAAAAAAGAGAATGGTAATATATACATTTTTAAATTGTATTATTTATTTTTATATATATAATTAGGTTCTTTTTTCAGCCCCAGAGTTTGTTTTCCTCCTTCAGTTTCTCCTGCTCCTGTGGTTCTTATTTATTTATTTGTTTGGGACAGTGCATGTTAATGAACATACATGACCAGCACAAATGTAAACACGCCGGATTGTAGCTATACAGCTAATTTCCATCCTTAGTCCCACGGGTCACAGGGATGAGGGGTCAGGGTCACAGGGGTGTTGCATGTTTTTGGTTGATGGGGGAAACCAGAGAACCCGGAGGAAACCCATCCAGACACGGGGAGGAAACATGCAAACTCCACACAGAAAGGCCCGGGTGACCCGGGGATCGAACCCTCAACCTTCTTGCTGTGAGGCCTGAGTGTTGCCACTCAGCCACCATGTCTTCCTCAGTCTTGTCAGGTTTAGTTCTGTCTTCGTCCCGGTGGAGGCAGGATGACAGCACCACCTGCAGTCCTACTTCCTCAGGACAGTATCCAGGTGTGTGAGAGGAAAAAGCCCCTTGTCCCAGTTTATCTTCCTGTGGGCAGGTTTCTGTATTTCGATGTTTGTTTCCTTTGTCCCAGTGACCTTTGCTCCGTCCTGATCCAGAATGTGCCAGAATGCAAGACAGTCAGTCGTTTGTGTTTTGTTTGTTGTTTTGTGCTGCAAAAAGTTTTGTTTGTGCAATTATGGTTCTTAAGATATTAGCAGTTTTATTATCGGCCAATACCGTCACCAGCCCCTCAACATGTTAAACAGCAGAAAATTAAACCAAACATTTGTATTTCATTTGTGCTGTG
>KN512353.1:2704-25224 GCA_000787155.1 Scartelaos histophorus | reverse complement strand
ATAATACAGATCAGAAAATAGTGTAATTTCAGCAGTGTAAAGAATTGTCAAAAAATATGACTTTTCTTTCTGTTACTTACTCTTTTAAAGGTATTTGGCGCTGCTATTAAAATGGAGTGGATTTAATCAAGAGTGACGGAATTATATTCTTATTGCACTAAAATAGATTTGACATTTGAAAACCCCGATACAAAGACTAAATCACAAGCCTCGTTTGATTTTTGTTATAACGGTGCTTATCTGAATTCGCCAATGGACCGCAGAAATAGACAGATCTATTATGTGACAGTGTAATTCCATATCTACAATGATTCTTATCCAACCAACTCCAGCCTTTTGAAACCTTAACCTTGACCCTGAATCAAACGAAAGGCGTAATACCTTGTCACTCGTTTGATTTGCAGATTTCGATAGCTTATAGTGAATGGCTATTATCAAACAAGCTAATAGATTCTCTGAGTTTGTACAATGCTAAAGCTTGTAAACGCCTTCTCGTACTCCGATCTGCAGACATTGTTTAAACACGGATAACTCAATTTGAAGACTTGTCAAAAATGTCATTTTTCTTTCACTTTCGCTGTCTTTTTTCACAGGTATTATCAATGAAACTGAAGTGGATTTAATCAAGGAGAGACAGAACAATATTTTCCTGCACTAAAAAGATTTGACATTTGCCAACCCTGATACAGAGTAAATTACAAGACTCATTTGATTTCTTTTTTTTAATGATGTTTATCTCCTTTGTACTTCCAAATACATCTATTAAGCAACAATGTTAGTTTAATTACATATTTACAATAATCCCTATCCAAGTAACTCTAGCCTTTGGAAACCGATCGTGCAAAATTGACTTTTAAGAGCTTTTGACCATGTTTTTAGTAGTTTCCCCTTCTCATTTACCCACTGAAGGTTGCATTCAGAGTGATTCATGCATGTTTGAATAATCTTTATACTGTATTCAAGGCTCCATCGCTCTGATCAACCCCCGTTTTCACTGCCACCGGCGTACGCCCACTGCTCTGTACCTATTTCCTTCTTTATCGGTGATACACATAGGATTCAGCACTGGTGCAATGTCATTTTGGTACAATTTAAAAAAAAAAAGAATGCGACTTTCTAATGTAACATGCAGCTATCCATAGAAGGGGCGCAAAACTGCAGCTCTTTGTTGTGATCGTGCAGTATTTATGGCGACATCAGCTCCTTGTTTCTTTTTTAAGTTGTTTTAGATCAATATTGCAATTTAAAATGTCCAAATCTATGGGTCATGGATTGTAATTTCATAGCAGGATCAAGCACAATATGTTTTTTTTGACCTTGGCCCCGGATGAACTGAAAGGCGTAATACCTGATAGCTAACGGTAAATATTCGCTATGATACAAGCAAATAGATTCTCTAGGTTTGTACAACGCGCTCTTGTGAATGCTAAAGCAGCTTGTAAACGGCCTTAGCTCTCGTATTACGATCGGCAGACAGCTCCATTTTCATCACCGTTCGAGCAGATGGACCGGGCCTCCAGTCGCCTCTAGTTCTTTCTCTTTCTTTCACATTTCCATCTTGCTTTGTTCGTGTTCCCCCAAAGCCACTTCACAGGAGCAGTTGTTGGTTAATTGGTTTGCTCAAGGGTACGTTGGCAGTAATTTTTAAGCAAAGAGGAAGAAAGTGCTCTGAATGGGTTTGGCGAGATATTCCCAGGTGCGTCGGCCCGAGGAAACGCGCTTGCAACACTTCTGTGACAAAACATCTCATCTTCCGCCAAACACATTAGCCCGTAATGGAGCAATGCGTTATGATATGTAAGTGTTCAAAAGACTCCGAATGCATTACACAAGTTTTTAAGTACGCTGTGATATTGTGATACTCTGGTTCTGTGGTTGATCATTGTGGTGGTTTATTCGGCTTAATGTCATACCACCAGCTGTTCTTGACAAATTGGGATCAATGGCTTTTTATTGCCTTGAAGTGTTGTCACGATACCACAATTTCAACCTCAATTTAGTTGCTAAGCAGAAGACTCGATGGTCAGTATCCATTCTGATACTACGATTATAGTTTTTTAAGGTAGGTTCAGGTAGGTTCATATTGATCCATGGGTATATACTCATTTATCTGGTCTTATACTTGTTCTGATACTGCTCAGGATCACTCCAAATAATCAGGAATTTTATTTCTGTTCTTTAAATATAACTTTTTAGTATTGATTCATGTTCAAATGAGATAGTAGTAGTATATAGTTTCAGTACTAGTTTTAGTATCAATGAGTAGGGGAATAAGAAAAAATGTATTCAGTAATATATTGTGATACTACTATTGCAGAATTCTCACATTGATTCAAAATGGATCTGAATCGATTTTTTAAATAATAATTTTGTCATAATTTTTCACAAAAAATAATTAGTTACATTCAAAGTTCTCATGATTTAAAAAAAAATTAGAAATTATTTTTTGTAAAGTGTAGTTGACTGTATTGTTTATTAGATGTAATTACTTATTAATCACAATATATCGCCCATTGTTTTAGTATCGGAATATATTGTGATATACTGAATCGTGCTTATCATGATATGTATTGTATCGTCAGACTCGAGGCAATGCACACCCCTATTACTTAGTGTCTGATTTTCAAAGCTTTTGTCAACCATATGGCTTTGATTGCGTATGAATAGATTTATTATTATCATGTTAGTTCTATATTCGTTTGATTGTCCAAATCTTTCTTCTAGAGATGTTATTGCTTTGTCTAGAATGTTCTGTAGTATGTAGCATAAACATTAGTATTTCCATGGTGACGATCAGATAGAGCCAACACTTCTGTGACGAAGCAAACATCTCGCCTTCCGCCTAACACATTAGCAGATACTGGAGCGTAGCGTTAGGATACAGTATGTACGTGTTCAAAAGGCTTTGGATTCATTACACCAGTTTTAAAGTGCGCTGTGATATTGTGGTTGATCATTGCGGTGGTGTATTCTGCTAAATGTATGCCACAAGATGTTCTAGACAAATTGAGATGAATGACTTGCTCTGGTAGAAATGATGACTTGCAATCCGGGGTTCAAATGGACTTTGCATTCAGAACTAAATGGATTTCAATACTAATCTATAATGTTACTCTGAATCAGTTTTCCATTGTTTTGCTTACTGTTAATCCTCAAATGTCCTTGTCTAAGTGATTTTTTTTTTTTCTTCCAGTAATCAATTTTAATACGTCGATTAATCACTTGGTTTACATAAACAACATTCACCCGGAATATTTTCTCCAACACATTTAAGATAAGATAAGATAAGATTTGCCTTTATTAGTCCCACAGTGGGGAAATTCCAGTGTTGCAACGCACAGTTCAAGAACAGCAGGAAAATGGAAACATGCAATAAAACAGATAATGGATAATGGCTTAAAAATAAATATTAAATTAATTAAAAAAATAGACTCTAATGTAACACAAATATAAAATACCAAAACTATAATGTACAATAAAAGTGCAGTGCAGCATAGACAGTGCAGCATATGAACAGAATGAATCTCAGTAAAGTTTATTATAATGTTATTTACAGTAAGAAAACTATGTTTATGTAGAGCAGCATTTGTATGAGAACATGTTTTTCTTTTATTTTTTTTTTCTTGTTTTTGAGTAGTGACTGTTGAATTCTACATGTATCACTAATTAAGAAAAATAAATATTAAGAATATATTAAGTACAGAGCAATGGGCATTTGGTGGTTGATCAGCAATGCAGCATCTTGAAAATATGTTCTACTTTTATATATCTTAATTCACAGTTCACTACTTATCTATATTTATTTGCAAACCTAAGAGACAACAAAGGGTTTTAACTAGACGTATTTTGCTCTTCAGCTTGGGAAACAATCCAGCAACCGACAAGAGAAATGTCGGATACTTTTTGGAATCAATTGCCACCAAAATATATGACGTACAGACATTTGATCAAATATTCTACTCCTCTTTCTCTCCCATTGTTATTACTTTCTTTCAATTTCTGTAGTGCTGTTTGTATCTTCTCGGTACAATGACTCATCTTGATTCAGCACCACACAATATGCTAATTCCCACATAATGCAATATAATACATACAGTAGCTTTGGTAGAATTTGGAAGCTTCACTTGGCGTAAACATCTGACACCTTACTCGACCTCTTCTTTTCTCTACGCATCACAACAGGCAGGACTTCCATCTTAAAGAGAACGGCTTTTTTGGGTATTCAGTATTAAACTATAACTTATATAGATCATTATTTTACATGTTATGGTCAATATTCTCCAAACTTCTATGTGCACATTTTTGTTGTTTAAAAATTGCTGTGTGGACATTTTTAATTATGTATGACCTGAATTTGATTTTTTTTTTTTTTTTTCTGGTTCATTTTTTTTTTTTTTTTTTTTTTTTTTTTTTTTTTTTTTTTTTTTTTTTTTTTTTTTTTTTTTTTTTTTTTTTTTTTTTTTTTTTTTTATAGATTTTTTTTTTTTTTTTATTTTGTTGATTTTTTTTCTACATTTTTACAAATGCACAGGGGGAATGTCAAATATTCACATTTTTATATTTGTGTATAGCGCTTTTCCACCTTCAAAGCACTTTACATGAACCACTAACCCGTCACACATACACTAGTGTACACTGACCCTGGGTGTGAGGGGTGTTAAGCGTCTTGCCCAAGGACACAACGGTAGTATAGAGCTGGAATCACACTGCCAACCTCTGCGTCAGTGGGTCTGAATGTTCCACCAGTGACGCTTCATGTCGAGAGCTGCTTTTGAACTGCCAACGGTAGGATCAGAGGACGCACACTCTTCCGACTGAGTTACTGTCGAGGAGAGAGGTGGGCGGAGATAGGGGGTAGGTGAAAACGGGAATTAAATGCAGCACAAAACAAGATTACTCAAACTCTTAAATAAACTGAGGGAACATCACTGCAATACACAGATATTATGACCCCTTTAACGTCACAGAAGATCACAATGGCATGACGTCAAAGCGAGTCCAGGCAGCTCTTTCTCTCAAGGACAAACCCTTAAGATGTGAATGATAATAAAAAAGAAAAAAAGTAAAAGCCACACCCTAGCATGCCCCTGTTTATGTATGCATGTATTCTGTTTAAGTCTATAGATGTTAGCATATATCGGATCATACAGGGGATTGATGGATGGCTGCTCTACACTCTTGAGTCATGGTTCAGCTCAGTGCCAGGCTGGAAAAGCTATACATCACTCAAGTGCGCTATGTTGTGATGTAAAATGACATTACCCCAAGGACGCGGGCTGCGACTTTGTCAAAATGTGAACAATGAAGAGCCAAGGGGGGCGGGGTACCGGGTTGCCGAGGCGATCCCAGACGACGCAATTTAGCACTGACGCTAAAAACAAACCGGGAGCCAACCGTCTAAAAGTGTTGACAAAGAAAATGTTAGTCTTTCAGCTCCTCCAAATCGAGGCTTGTTTGTAGAATGTCTGGATGGGTTTTGTCTCCCTTGGCATTCGATGAAAAATAGTTTCAATGAGTCACACATACTGTTTTGAGAGGTAGGGCATCTGGCGGAAATGACTGCCAAATTGTCAAGAACTCACACTAAAAGATGCATAACTACTGTTGCAGAATTTTGACTGCTTTTCGAAGATTAGTGTGTTTTGCTTCAGTCAACCATGCCAATGTATTTAGCTTTTTTTTTTAATATCTTTGAAGTACACGATAGTAAATCTCAATTTCAACACTAAAAATAGTCTCAATGCTCAGTACAGATTCAGATACGTTTCTTTTTTATTACCACGTGGTCTTATATCTGTGTAATTCCTCATTTGTTCATATATCTTCCATAGTGGCCCATGGGCATATACTGATCTATGCGCTCTTATATTTCTTCTGATATAGCTCAAGATCATTATAAAACTACTCAGGAAAGTTTCATTTTTGTCCTGTGATCATGTGACTTTTTAGTATCAATACCAGCTCAAATGAGTCTAGTTGTGATACTAGTGTTAGTATAGTTCAGAATCAGATTTTTGATACTTTATAGCTTTGGTTATACTGTATATTCACATGTTTGATTGCTCCAAAATGCAAAAATAAGATGCAAAATGCTCCAAAAAATGTGTAACCGGCTTGGAGATGTTACTACTTTGCCTAGAATGTTACGTAGTATAGCATAAGCATGTCTATTTCCATGGTGACAAGCAGATAAAGCCATCTGGATAAGTTGCAAGTCAGATCTTTGGAAAGAGGAACCCGCTCACTGCAAGTTTTAAAATGCATGATGGATGGAGTTAGATAAATGCCATACTGCGGAACATTCCAAAACTCTCAGACCCCAGACACTGCACATTAAAGGTACATTGTGTAACTTCATTGCGGAGGGTCCGTCAAATGCTTTTCTCGATGGAGATGTTATTGCTTTGTCTGAAATGTTTCGCAGGATTGTACTTAACCTTTCTATCTTTACAGAGACTAAATCAGAACAAGTTATAGGTCAGATCCGTGGAGAGGCGACCCCATTCAGTCAGAATGCTTGTTTTCCAAGGTATTTTTGAGCTATAGAACCACCTATAATTGAATATATGTAAGGTAGAGCTGTTTAAATTCATACTGTGGAACATTCCAAGCAGAGCAATGACATATCCATAGAAACATTCAAATCCATAGAAGCAGGTGATGGACTTCCAACCAAAAAGTTACACAGTGCACCTTTACTATCCATGTGAATGTTATAGGACCGCCAAATAATATTTTTTCACGTATCAAAGAACGCTCCTGAATGTTTTATTAACAGAATAATTTCCATCACTTTGGTCCCATAGACCTTTAATCCTCACCCAATTGACTACTACATATTTCCCTGGTCTCATTATACCTCGGTTTTATAGGATAGACATATACCAATGTTGAGTCTTGTAAAATTAATATCCGCCAATGCTGTATGCTAATAGAACAGCACAAGGTAAAATGAGGTATCGACGAAAACAAAGTATTATGAGATGAAAGTGAATGTTTTCAATCTGCTTCTACTCCAAAACAATTTTCTGCAGAGCCCCAAGCTTTGTGTTTTACATCTCTCCTGACGCCACTCTCTCAAATAGTCCCCAAAATCCAGGCAGCTTTACTATGTCTTACACCGCTACTATAGCATAAAAAGGTACCACTTTATAACAACTCTTAACTCGAGCCCCAAGCTTTGTGTTTTACATCTCTCCTGACGCCACTCTCTCAAATAGTCCCCAAAATCCAGGCAGCTTTACTATGTCTTACACCGCTACTATAGCATAAAAAGGTACCACTTTATAACAACTCTTAACTCTTAATTAGCCTTAAAGGTGCACTGTGTAACTTTTCTGGTGGGGGGGTCCGTCACCTGTTTGTTTTATGGTTCATTCATCTGCTTGGAATGTTCCGCAGTGTGACATTAAACGGCTCTACCTTACATTTATTCAAATACAGCTCAAAAATACATAGAAAAACAGGCCGTTCAAACTGTGAGTAGGGTCGCCTCTCCATAGATCTGACCTGTAGCTTGGTCTGGTTTGATCTACATGAAGTTAGAAAGGTTTAATACCATAATGTGAAATATTCTAAAGCAACTGACAGACCCTCCTTTAAAAACGTTACACAGTGCACATTTAAAGCATAATGAACAAGTAGTTGTATGTGATGTTTACTGTCTGGTGAAAAACAGATGACTATTTAATTTAAAAAAAAAAAAAAAAAAACTGAGCAGAGTTTTGCTGTCACTCTAAAGCTAGCAACAACTAGCATACTAACTATGCACTTACTGAATCTTACAATACTCTTAAGCCTTTACTGGGTTGAAGCTGAAGCAAATTTCACTTAAAATGAGATTTAGGGATTTGTAATTAGTGGCAAAAAGAAAAAAAAAAAAGTCCAGACGGAATTCGTATT
Organism: Scartelaos histophorus; assembly: GCA_000787155.1. Classification (NCBI taxonomy): domain Eukaryota; kingdom Metazoa; phylum Chordata; class Actinopteri; order Gobiiformes; family Gobiidae; genus Scartelaos; species Scartelaos histophorus. The sequence continues at coordinate 17,322 of KN512353.1, read as the reverse complement.
AGATTCTCATTAAAATCCTTTGAATATTTGGGTTATTTTTCTATTTGTGGGTTTGGAGAGCAAACTGGTCCAGATTCTTTTCAGAATGGTTGATTTGATGGAACATAAGTGGGATCCACATTTCCATGTACATGAGATTGATAGTTCCCTTTTATCAGAAGCCGGAAAAACAGAAATTACGTAAATGTACGAGGGCCGTTATCAGCCCCTGGGAATTTTAACAGGTTTTAACTACAAATGGCAAATAAACTAGCCTAGCCTTAACGACTAAAGGACTGCAGCTATTATGGCAACAGTCTTAAATGTTCATCATTCTGTCGGTGTCCATCCTTTAAAGTGTTCCCAATAAAAGAGGACACTTTAGCCGGACTCCCCAGACACGCCCTCTCATCCACAGTCGCGCGAGTCCGCCCACCTCCACCTGACATGGAATTCAAATGATGAAAGATCCTTTGCAGCAAGGTTAAAACTTATTGATCTAAGTGTGGCTGGAGAGGCAGGGCAGAGCAGAGATTGTGTGGTGTTTGGGCTCTAAGCGTTTTATCTAGCAACCCGCAGGCCTGTCGGGGGATGTTAGCGCGGTGCTGAGCTTTCACCCCCGAAGCCGGCGCTGAACTTTGAAGTCTCTCAATGGCCCCTGTGTACATACTGATGTGATGTCGGAGCCGGGGAGAGGCACGGACAGTGACCCGACGGGATTGTGGGTAGGACATGACGAGAAGCGCCGGGGACGGAGACGGAAGGCACGGGGTTGTACATGTGCTGTTAAAGTATTGGAGATTACATGTGGCTATGGCGTACTTTGGAGATTGAAGGTGTTATGTGGCTAAATTTACTCTTTAAAGGTGAACTATGTAACTTTTAGGTTGGGGTCTATCACCTTTTTGTTTCTATGGATACGTCACTTCTCTGCCTGGAATGTTCCACGGTATAACAAACTGATCTAGCATACATTTATTTAGTTTTATGTGCTTTTCCGGCTCAAAAATACCTAGAAAAACAGGCATTCTGACTGTGTGCGGGGTCGCCTCTCCACAGATCCGACTTGTAACTTGGTCTGGTTTGGTCTCCATAAAGAAAGTTTAATACTATACTGTAAAATATTCAAGACAAAGCAATAACATCGCCACAGAGAAAAGCATTTAAGCCATGTTAGAATATTAGACCTTAGACTTTAGACCTTAGACCTTAATTTTAGACTTTAGACCACGTTAGACCTCCTTGAAAACATACCTGGATATTTTTTGGGGGTTTTTGTTTCATCTACACATTTTTGAGCGATCTTTTTATTAATAGTCTACATCTCCAAAGCTCAAAATGCCTAAATATGCAGGGTTTGAATGAAACAAACCATAATATGGGTCTTTTCAATGAAGGAGACAAAAGTTTTATGTAAAAAAAAAAACTTTAGTGGGCTTTGTTTTACCCGCGTTCCCTGCATTTTGGCTGATTCATGCACATTGATGACTAATCCTGTATAAACGCTGCATTCTAAAGGCTTCTAAAGTACCATCTCAAACACTGGCCTGCACTGAATTTAAATCGAGGGAGTTCGCATTAACATCTAAACGTCACAAACTACAAAAAACTAGCGCCGTTTACCGCTCGACCGCACACGATTAACACCAGAGCCTCGTTTGAAAACATCGCCACGTGTATCTTTTTTTAATTACACATTATTTACATGAGCGATCAGCGCAGAAATTAGCGTACATCCCAACGACCGTGCAATGCGGCGATGCAGGAAGCAATCCACTGCGTTTTTAAACTCCACACGCCTTCGCTGTCCTCATCGGTCGCATGCCAATTTCAATCTGAAGGCGCCGGTCTATAAAGGGTTCCGACTTATATAGCAAAGCCACCTCTCATGTTATGTAAGTACACCTGACCTAGTTTGCCCGTGAATATGAAGTTTTTAAGTGCAGTTCAGCATTCGGAACTTATTTTCAACATCTAAGCGCAGCATATTTTAGCTCACGTTTAATAAGATTTATATTTCAATTTGCTACCGCGTTTGTTTTTAGAATCAATTATAGAATTCTGCTTGCAAAATTCACATCACTATTTAATTGAACCATATTACACTATTTTTCGGAATGTTTCCTCATCAAAAAACATACCTGCAGTTTTTGGGTGTTTTTTTTTTTTTGGTACATTCACATATTTAACACACAGACCTTCCATATTTAGGCTTTTTAGAGTTCTTGTCTCAAACAGAAAACACACTTCCACCTTGTGATGTCATGCAATACAGGAAGTGTTCTTCTCTATACATTATTATCAGAATTATTTGGATAATTTCAGGAGGAAAAGGTAAAATGTAGCTGTTAAATTTAATCATTTCATGACATCATAAGGTGGAACAGAGCATTTTGGGCTTTGTAGATATAGACAAACTAATAAAAAAGGATTATTCAAACATGTGTGAATGCAACAACAGAACTCTGTATTATTATTTGGATATTTATATATTTGGATATTTGGATATTTGGAATTATTTGGATAATTTAAGGAACAAAAGGTAAAATGTAGCTGTTAAATTTAAGACTTCATGACATCATAAGGTGGAACAGAGCATTTTGGGCTTTGGAGATATAGACAAAACTAATAATAAAGGATTATTTAAACATGTGTGAATGCAACAAAAGAACTCTGCATGTTTTTAATGCAGTAACAACATTCTAACATGTCTAAAAGCTAATTTTTAACACAAATAAGAGGAATGTAAAGAGGTATAGTCTCATTCACCCTAAAGCCTATGAAATCCTATAGGATCTGTTTACTGACAATTACTTTCAATTATATTCTCAAAGGGTTTAAAATTACATGGGGGAAAAATCCATACATTTAATTTAAGCGGAATGATAGGGGTTAATGCTATAATCCTCCTCACTGTACATCAAATGCTAAACATATTAATAGTAAATAGCAGTTCAAACCCAGTAGCTGATCTATGAGGGGGAAAACAGCCTGGGACAGTCTTGCGCGGCTCTGCTTTTTCCTCATGAATCTTATATTAATCAACTTCGTGCACTACATCATGCATACTAATACGAATTAAAGTGGCTGTCCCTAGATTACTCAAAGCTCATGCATACGTCCGCTGAATTAATAACTTCTGCGGTTCACGGTGGAGTCCTATACAAAAATAGTCATTATTTAAAGAAGGGGAATGCGGAATAGACTTTTTTTTCGAGCTTTGTGCGACGTTATGATGTTGTTCCCTTGTTTTCCGTGCATGTTTAAGTGATTATTTGAACTTTTCTTGCACATGTCCGATTTTCCATTATATAAGCATTCTATAAAAAAATACCCTGCAACTTCCAAACATCCAAAATGAAAATGAAGTTTGTTGTTTTTGGTGAATTTTCAGAACAATAAAAGGTAACATGGCGATCTAAATGTGTAATATGTTTGCAATATTCTATAATACTCCTTAACTGTGTGACTTTTGTATTAGAAAACTTACTTTTCTTATACTTTTATCCATTATTGCTTTGCCTGGAATGTTCCACAGCATCGTATTAAACCTTTATATCTTCATGGAGACCAAACCAGACCAAGTTACAGGTCAGATCTGTGGAGAGGCGACCCCACTTACAGTCAGAATGTCTGTTTTTCTAGATATTTTTTGAGCTTTAATTAAATAAATGGAAAATAAATGCAAGCTAAGGCTGTTTAAAATCATTCTGTGGAACATTTCAGAATAAGCAATGACATATCCATAGAAACAAACAGGTGACGGGACCAAAAAGTTGCACCTTTCACAAGTACGGCTGCCTAGTAAGTTTAATATGTATTTACTGTAGCATCTATTTTTTAATTGACATTGTAAGCAATCAGGGTTCAATAAGGAATGGGTGTTTGTAGTGTTGTTTTCCAAAGGCACTCGAGCGGAAGTGGTGTAATTAATTTTGCTATCAACAGTCGGTGGCCTCCTCTCACCTTGTTCCGTCATGTTAGGACACAGCGCACACCGATACGAGTCCGTCACACGCGTCGTCAAGTAGGATTACCGCGGCGTCAAAATGGAGCCACGCACACCTGCAATTAGCCAATGCCTTCACGGTGGAATGAGCCTGTTTTTATTAATAATCATATCAATATTGGTTACGGAGTGAGCGGTGCCCTGCTAATCAGAGCTTTTGAACGTAATCAAGGCAGTAATGCTTTTAGAGGAGAGTAAATGTGTTTGTAGCAGCTGTTGGCTTTGGCGTCTCTTATGGAAATGTCAAGACAGCCTTTTGGGGAAGCAATACACAGTTTAATTTGGAATACCATGGAGAATGTAATGTGTTTTTAAGATGGGAGAATGCACGGGTTTCGGGCAGATGTTTCCTTCTTTATTTGAAGGATTTTGTGACGTCCTTTCACCATTCAAAAGATTTTGATTTGAATCGCGGCGATGTGCAATAACCGTAGACGTTCGTAGGTGTGAATTAAATGCATCTGGACCGAAATCTTGCAGCTAAGTGGACGATAGCGTTAGAATTGAACACCGCGTCTTCCAATTATACGTCTATGTGTAATAGTGTGTGTCGCCAAGGCAGGTCTTTCATATCAAAATGGAATCCTAATGCCAGATTTTTTATTTTTTAAAGAAACAATCGAGTCTTGGTGATAATGGGACAATACAAGGTTGCCGCTTTGAATCTGTTTGTTGCTGTTATTGCGTAGTCCCTCATATTTTGCACAATAAGTCCCTTGCCTGAGGACACAACGTCAGTATTCACTCAGTGCCAGAAAAGCACTTTGTTAACTCTCAGTGTAACTTTTGCCCTTGCATGATTCATTCTTTGGTTCTTAGTGAGAACAGTAGCACGGTAAGATGTGTGTGTTAGGTTTTTTGGCGCCCCATGAAAGATGTATTAAGGACCCCATACTTTTTCCAATTTGAGAGATATCTTTTTGCTATTATGATATATGATTATATGGACATGCAGCATTTTATGGGTTATATGAGCTATTCTCTACAGGAAAGGAGTGAAATGCATTATCTGTCTGATATGTCTCTGCAGACCCTGGTTAGGCTCGAAAAAGGTGCTGTCAAGGCTGTACCTATTCATGGGTTTTAGCTTCGCATGACAAGGAACTTTTTTGAGGACCTCAGAAGATAAAATACCTTGTTTTAAATTGTCTTAATTGGTCATTCTGAAACCCATGGAGAGTTTTAGAGCAGGGGTGGGCAAACTTTTTGACTCGCGGGCCACAAACCGTTCTAAAATTTGCTGGAAGGGCCGGACCAGGAGCATATGGAGGATTGTTTTGATAATCTACCTACTGTATATAATAACATAGGATATTTAGAAAACATGTGGTTTAATTCAACTGAAAATTATTACAAATCCTTTCAAACTAAACATCAGTCTTTGCCATGATGTTTACTATTTATTGAAATGACTCTTAAAATACTGACGCTTTTAAAAAAATTATTACTGTTTTAAAGCACTGAAATTATTATTATCACTGTCCTACTGTTTTTGAAATAAAGACAGTCAGGAGGAGATGCAGATACTTGTCCTGCTCCTTCTATTCAATGTATTAAATTCTATTCCCCAATGCCAAAACTCAACTTTCAGTTCGGAGGGCCAGATTAAAAAGATCAGCGGGCCGCATATGGCCCACGGGCCTTAGTTTGCCCACCCCTGTTTTAGAGCCACTGGTGACTAACTCTTTTTTTTTGGTTTGATGGTCTGTATATGGCAGTCGCTCTAGTTCAGTTGTTGCCATATATATGAATGGACATGGCTGACACACTAGCTGCCGCATACCAAATAGGAAGTGCTCCAGGAGGCTCTTCTGGCTCCTTCTGACTCTGGCTCTCATTGACTTACATTAGGATCTTGTCGCTCGTCTCTGGACCTGCTGCTGTGAACCTCGTCAGCTTGGTCTTAAAATGCTCCAGATTTGCTCTTGTAACTGTGAGCGGCGCTGAACTCTTGCTTACTCCACTTTTTTTCTAGAGTGTATGGTTGTTACATCCAAAGGTTGCCAGTTTGAATCCTGCTCTCAACATAAATAGCAGTGGTAGATCCACTGAGCCACAGGTTTGCGGTGCTATTCCAGCTCCCACAGATGAATTTAGTTGTTATGACTTTAAGCAAGATACTTAACCCATGTGCAGACACAATGTATGATTGTGTTAACAAGTGATGTGATTATTTACCATTTAAAACAAAATCTCACTGTGTACATCATCATAATTTTTAATCCTTTTTTCCCAATTTGTATATATTTCACTATCGTTTTGACCTTTTCTGCCTTCAAATATAATCCCCAAACTTTGTAACTGTGAACGTGTGAGTGTGAACGTCACACTTGCTTAGTCCATTTTTTTCTACAGTGTATGGTTGTTGCTCAGTATTTGTCCCCTCATCCAAAGGTTGCCAGTTTGAATCCTGCTCTCAACATAAATAGCAGTGGTAGATCCACTGAGCCACAGGTTTGCGGTGCTATTCCAGCTCCCACAGATGAATAAAGTTGTTATGACTTTGAGCAAGATACTTAACCCGTGTGCAGGCACTGATGTTGATGATTTACAATTACCATTTAAAATAAAAATCTCATTGTGTACATCATCATAATTTTTAATCCTTTTTTTCCCCAATTTGTATATATTTCATGATCGTTTTGACCTTTTCTGCCTTCAAATATAATCCTCAAACTTTTCCCTAGTTCATACAAGTCTAATACTCGCTCTGTCTGCGACCAGTCTGCGAGCTTTCTCGGCACAGACGGCCCAAAGTGAGACGGCGAGAAGTCAAGGCGGCGGAGGCATCTGGGTAGAGGGAAGCGCTCTAATTTCTCTCACAGCGCTTTGAAGAGGTTTCTTGGGATTCAGACCGTCTACTACTACCACCGCCCTCTACCGCCCCTGCCCCTATATAGCCCTCTGGCTGTTCGCGCGAGCTACAATGGGACCCCCGACGCCTCCCAACCCTGCCCTCCGCTCTCTCCTCGCTAACCTTTCCCTTCATCCGTCGCTCCTCTGCGATCTCCTCTCTCTCTCGAGCTCAAATCGCCCCAGGCTCCAAGGCCCTACTTTTGATTTCCCTATAAATCCTGGTTATGGAGTGTGAAAGTGACTTGATCCCATTATTTCTGGCAGGATGAAACGAGCAGAGGTGATCGGACAAGGAATTGTGACAGTCTAGGGAGCCCCGCGTGCAATATTGTAACTTTATCTTTAAATATTAACTCACAAGCCTAGGGTACATGAATTACGAGCTGCGGGCGGTGTAAACAGTGATTACACAGGCATGGTGGAGTGACACATTGTACTATTACGCGTCGTGATTTTATTTTTTCTCCGGAAAGTTGCGGCTTTTGTTGACAGTCTTGGAAAAAGAAGGTCTCTAATTTGAGATGTAATCTGTGTGTGATGCCGGGTTGAAAGCTTTAATAATCAGCTGTCAGGGGGAGCATTCAAAGTCAGATCTGGGCACTCGCGAGATGGAAGATATTGGAAAATGGCACGCAGCTCAACAACAAATTAGATTTATCAGCTTTTGTTGATCAAATAACGTTTGACTTTGTAACATTTCTGAAAGTTGCTTGCAGACATCTTCGCACTGGTGGAGGGTTTTTGTGTTTAGGTTGTTTATACTGGTTCAGAAATGTTACGAAGGGATTGAAACTGCAATGTTGGCAGGTTCCATTTTCTTGATTTTGATCTTAAAATTTCAAGTGAAGCTGTGATTTTACAACAATGAGAGACCTATACATTTGAAAAGAATTACAGATATCATAACCACAAAACAAATGTCAATTCTAAAAAAAGAAAAGCAAAAATTCTACCCTCAAATTCTGACAAACATAAATAATACAACTCAAAACTACAATATTTTTATCGCTATGCTTCAGATGACGTCTCAACATTCTATCATATCGACACCTTCCTAAAATAATTGCATAAGTCATTTTTTCCACGTTTTTCAGAAAACACAAAAAACTCCCCCCAAAATTGAAATTATGGCATAAATTATGGTAAAGTAAACTTAGGCAAAAAGTGACTTAGGCGATTATTTTAGGAAAGTGACGATATTTAATCATATTTAATAGAAATGGATGCAGGTCATATTCTCATTTTGGTTAGAACTTAGTGAGTTGGGCAGAGTCAGTGATAAAAATGATCCTGGTTCAACATTTGTGCATTTTCTTTATGGATATTTCTTGGCATTGTTCACTGTAATCAATCGGGAAAACTGGCTCTTGCTCCTCCATCTGTAACTACATCACATCCTAAAATCTGGAAGCCACAAATACTATACGACATTCAACCAAATGTTCTCTCTTCTCTTTCCATCCTTACAGCCGTTGGATTACGAGACCAGACACGCCTACACTCTCAAAGTAGAGGCCACAAACGTCCGCCCGGCCCCCAATGGTGACATGCCGTACAAAGACACGGCCACGGTGAAGGTGGTGGTGGTGGACTCAGACGAGCCCCCGGTTTTCTCCAAACCCATGTACCTGCTGGAGGTCAAAGAGAACGCGCCCATCAACACTGTGATCGGCTCGGTCACCGCCAGGGACCCCGACTCCTCTGGAAGTTTGGTCAGGTATGGTACTTTTCGTCGTCGAATGAATGTGTTGGAAGGATTGAATGTTTTTTTGAGGTTCAGTAGGTTGTCGTGTGATCTTTTTATACAAAGCATCTAAGAAAAACTTGGAAGGAAAACTAATGATGTTCTTTAGGTAGAGTTGATATTGAAGAATATGCGGAACTGCTATTCTGAAGTATTTTAACGGCATCTTAATCACATTGAAAGTAGATACTCGAGTATCAATGTTGAAAAATAATACAAAAAGGAAGGACAAAGTTGCATCTTTCTTGAACAGTTTTAGAATGGCTTTGATCTATATCCAAACTACTAAGACCCCAGGGAAATACTGACAAAACTGTTTTTAGAATCATGACAATGCTGTTCTGTAGTTAAAACAGTATCTCTAAGGATACAAATTCAAGTTTTTCAGTAATGTACTGCAATGTTCACCATTTCAATTTAAAAAGGCGGGTATTTAGATACTTTGATTGTAATGTGATAGTGATCAGAATGGGTAACTTAGTGCGAGGAACATTAAAAGATAACATGGTGATCTAAATATGTTATGAGTTAGCAATTAATATCCAAGGAAAGTGTAATACTACTACCCCAAAAGGAAAAAGTTTAAGTATAGAGGGCCCACTGTATCTCATATATATTGTTTGTGTGATTTTGTCGTCCTTGGTTGTCCCCTGCCTTAGATTGTGTGTATTTGATCATGTTCATTTAATTAAAGAGAAAAAAAGGAGTGGTTGTAGTATTTGCACTATTGTACTAGCATATTGTTCTTTTCAGCTGTGGCTTTTATCCTTTTAATGACGATCTTGACACCAGGACAATGACTCTAACAATGCGCCGACATTAATAGCCTATAGGAAAAAAAAAACACTGTAACTCATGTGACCGGCCCACGATATATTGTTGCTGTGACTTCTGTTGTGGAACATACCAGAAGGGCACCTTGAGGATAGGTTATACAGCCAATTTCTCTCCCTCCGTCTTGGCATTTCATTAAGTCTCCGGTGACTTGGTGACCGCATTCCCGGGACAACACTCAACAAGTTTTGTGTAATTGCGGAGGCGGTTTTGCTAGATTGGCTCTGCAGCAATACGGCCTAGTTCATTTGGTTTTGTATATATATATTTTTTATTTTTGGTGCATTCTCATGTTTAGTGATGAGACCGCCAGGAGGAACGGAGCAGCGAGGTTGCACGGTGTCCATCCCCAGGTGTAAAGAAAGTGCCTTATATGTAGAATGACATATTTTGCCTCTCCGTGTCCTTGTTTCTCAAAATGATGTGTCTAAGTTAGAGTGAGATGTGAGGGCAGACACTTTTTAAGGACACTGAGTAATGAGACGCTTTCCGGTATAGTTATGGGAAAATGTACTGACTCAATTCTGTAGATATAATTATTAGCAATGAGAAAATGTGCCCTCTAGATTTGGCTCAACCTTCAGGAAGTGCCTCTGTGAGTGAGAGTTGTACATTTTGTTCAGGAATTATCAATTTTATTATAGTTGGGATGCACTGATCCAGCTTTTTCGGTTCCGATACGATCAATACCCTGACTTTAAGTATCTGCCAATAAACGATATTAACCGATGCCAGTGTAAGGATGGAAAATGACGACTATTTAAACACAGATAACCACACAGCTGCATTACGCAACAGTTATTTATCCTTCGCATAATGACTGAACAGCTTTGTATGAATAAAATTTCAAGCATTATGAGACCTTTAAGGTAAAATCACCCTGTAACCAGCCTTAAATTAAAGCCCCAACTGAGTATTCACTGTTCATATCATGAAATCAATGCTTGTTTCAGCAAAATTTCAGTTTCAGTGCTCATTTTCAATACCAGTCTCATATCTATTAAACCAAACTGGACTGTTAAGCCCTTTATGATACTGTATACTTCAGATATAATTATAAATATTATCATTTGCATTGCCATTGTGCCCATAGGCAAGACCTCTAAACCTACTTGACTTGATAAACATGTGACTTAGTGTAAGAAATGGCCAAATCATAGAGAATTAACTGAAAAATGCATGTTGAAAAATAAATGCAATGATAAAAAATGAAGGAAACATAGATGAAAAATGATCATTCTGAACAATGTTGCCACTAAACCACAGGATTACCCCCTCCAACATATTCTAAAAGTACAATATAGTTAAAAAACAGGAGCTTCAACAGTTAAGTTACAGAACTTAAGCCCTTAAAAGTGAAGTAGAACCTTGCGACTAAAATCAGACTGCTCCACGCTGCCGCCGTCTAATTAGAAAACTTTTGATCTACTGCAAATTGTTGGAAAATCAGGTATGCCAGCGATAATGAGTCATAGGAGTCATATTTACTCAGCCTTACACAGCTCAAAACTTCTCATCGTACAGAAAAGTAAAAGGCAGAAAAGTACCCACTATAAATGTTAAACCCCCAAACTTGTTCCATCTATCATTTATTGAGCGAAAAGTCAATATAGTAATTATTGTGAAAGGTCTAGGAGTTCGCAAAAAGAACTCTCAAGTAATCTTTTTCTCCTGGAGAGTTTTTTTAGTGGATTAGACAAGTACTTGTGTTATCAGGTGAATTCCCATAAACACCTGCACACACTGGTGGGTTCTGCTTCTTGGGACTTGCCCTTGACTTACATTCATTTCCTGGAGATTGACACAAACCTTAACCATAGTCATAACTTGTCTACATTAAACTCTAATCCTGTTATCTCCTCCAAAACTTTCCTGGTGTTTTGTTTCATTTACACGTTTGAGTAATCACTTATTATTAGTCTGTCTACGTCCACAAAGCTCAAAATGGTCTTTTTAAAAAATCTATATTAAAGCTTTATTTATTGACATTTTCGGTTTAGAACAAATATACAATAGAAAAAAGAAAAAACTGACATGGACAAGCTTATTGTTGGTTTCAAACAATCATGAAAATACATTGTAAGCATCACTCATGACAAAAAAGAAAGCAAATAAAAAAATTAATTAAATGTAAAAATAATAGATAAATAGATTTAACTTCAAATTCTATAATGATTTATATAACAAAAAAAGCCGTATTTTAAGCGCACCGGATTATTAGGCGCAGTATCAAATAATATGTCAGTTGTGTCATTGTCCACACATAAGGAGCATCGGATTATAAAGCACAATAAGAGAAACAAAACGCGTGTCGGATAAATCGAACTTTATTCAGGTTATTTACAATAACTCTCAGTTGTAGCGAACACAAAAATACAAGTTTAACAGTTGGTGATTTGGGCATCAAACATGCCCGGATCCCTCTCAACATTGTTCAGTTTTAACACAAAAATACAAAACCTGAAATCTGCATGGTGCATGTCTCTTAACAGGTGCATTTTGGGTCCTTGAACACCACACGGCAGAACTACCGGTGTGTTGCACAGTCGCCCTATATGTCGCCAACATATTACTCCTCCTGACTCGCCCACTAATACGTTATTAGACTAATGTGCACAACATAAAATCTGTTGGAGGTTAAACACAACCAAAGGTCATACATAAGGCCACTGGATTATAAGGCTGCTGTTGATTTTTGAGAAGATTTTAGATGCGCCTTATAGTCCAAAATATACGGTAAATGTCCACAATTACATCCTATGACACCATTGTTATTTTCTTTTTCAGGGATCTGTTCAAAATAGTCTGTTCCATCTTTTGTTCAGTAGAGATGGCAATTCAAGGTCTGAAATGATTCAAATGATTCTAGTAAAGATGAATGGCGTTTAAAAGCACAGTGGAGCACAGTTTTTTTCTGTTTAAGAAAAGAACTCAACCTAAATATCTGAGTTTGTGTGTTAAACATGTGTGAATGAAACAAAATACAACTCCAAATATATTTGTGAAGGAAACAACATCATAATATAGATCAGAAATTTTTTAAGTCATGTTGATCTGATAAAAAAAAAGAAAAAGAAAAGGATATGCAGCCCCCACTATGAGTTTATACAGATTCGAGTCCCCCCACATAAAAACCTGTCCAGCTGATGTGACAGGTAGTCCCAGTGTGAACCTGGTTGAAGCAGCTGTTTGTATTTTCTTTAGGCTCAGTTTGTGTCACATTAAATTAAAAATCCCATGCATTATGAATGACTGCATGAAAAAGATGTAAAAGACTGCCCCCCTCTGAGCCGTCCTCCACCGTCCATTTCTGTTAAACCCGCCTGCAGTTTGCACAAGTCCTTCCTCTATTTACACCGCTTGAACATGATTTTAGCTCCCCTAGAGGTCATTTTTTACTGACCGTCTTTATTATACTTTTAATGACCAATTTTGTAGAGAGGTTGTTATTTTCGGAATGGATTTTTGCCTGCAGGTTTTCACTAACTGTCAGTAAAAAATGAAATAAAAATCACCACCATAGTCACAGCTTTTTTTATTTATTTTTTTTTAGGTCTTTTTTTAGAACCGTTTTATAAAGCGTATCCACCAACTTTCAATTTCGATCTTTTGAACAACTTCACTAATAGCATGTTACATTTTTGCTGTGCCAAGTCTGATGAGGCAGATTGCGGGTTGACTTGGCAGCTCATATTTTCCCACAACAAATCACCTTACCACAAACACGCCATTTGTTTTGAACTTTAAAGGTCTTATATTACGCAAAATTGACTCCCGTGAGCTTTAAGCCGTGTTATAACGCTGTTACCTCCTCAAAAACATACCCAGAGTATCCCTTATTCCCTTATTACTGGTGAGTTCAAATCTTCAGATCTCAAAATGCTCCGTTCCACCTTGTGATGTCATGTCGTGGTAGTTTTCAAGTTAACAGCTGCTTTTACCCTTTATTCAGTAGAGACTGGCAATTCCAGGGCTGAAATGATCCAAATGATTCTAGTGAAGGTGCATTGAGTTTAAAAACATAGCAGAGCACTTATTGTTGCATTACCACATGACATCACAAGGTGGAGCGTAGCATTTTTAGTTTGAGGCAAGATCTTAGCCTAAATATGCAGGGTCTGTGTGTTAAACGTGTGAATGAAGCAGGTATGTTTGTAATGAGGAAACAGCATCATAACTTACATCAGAAAATAGTGTAATACATGCCTGTTATGGAAAAAAACTCCTTTTGTAGATATTGATGAATGTTGAAGCAAAGACGGAGAGTTTATTTCTTGCAAGAAATAGGTACAACAGAACAACCGGCAGCATGTCCCCCTCACATCAGACCCCGAATGATACAAAGCGCCAAGTTTATATAGACTGGGATGACCAGAGGACACACATATCAAAGTGATAAGGTGACGACTCCTACTGAGGTGTGGTCAGATGTTCTCCTGTTGGCCTTCCTGAGCAGGATGTCACCTGTGGAGTTAAAACAATACAAGGTGTGGTCTGTTTCAAAGGATAGGAAGAGATCTGGATGTCAACTGCTTGATCTGCCATATGCCTTTGTCACTTCCAGACACGATTTCTTCCTACAGACGTGTTTGGCAGGATCCTGACACTATATTTAATTACCCAACCAAATGGGTTTTAGTTACAAGACCAAATATGTTTAATTTCCTTACAATGCCCTTTAAAGGTGCACTGTGGAACCTTTCTGTTGGAGGGTTTGCTACCTACTTGTCGCCATGGAGAAGTTATTGTTTTACCTGGAATGTTCCATGTTAAGCCATTAAAAATATCCATCTAGCATTAATTAATTGCGGGCGTTTCTATTGTTTAAAAATGCAGTAATTCCTTCTCTGAATCGATGTGACTCTCCACAGATCTGAACTGTAAGGAAGCGTCGTGCTGTAACCTGCTTGTCTCCATTGTGATGCACAGTTTAATCTATACTGTGGAACATTTTAGACAAGGCAAAAACCTTTCTAAGGAGACAATCATTTGGCGGACCCTCCACTTCTCACTGAGTGCAATTTATTCCACAATTAGTTTCAGTTTTCATTGTTGGGCTCCACAGGTTTGGTTGGATAAGCTGGGGAGAAATATGAAAGTTTCCTCATATTTATGTTCAAAAGGAAACTAAAACTAGAGCATCTGGAGAAATACAGTGAACTAAAATCCTGTTCAACTGATGGCTTTTAAACATTC